>KN818363.1:17923-50879 GCA_000827485.1 Amanita muscaria Koide BX008
GCCTCCTCTTCCAACTTTTGCGCTTCCTCTTGCTTCCTCATGGCCTCTTCCTCCTTCCTGCTGGCTTCTTTCACCCTTTTCTTCGCTTCCTCTTCTTTCTTTCTCGCCTCATCCTCTTTCTTCTTGACTTCGTCCATCTTCATTTGCAACGTGCGTTCGTTCTCCTTCTGCTTCTTAACAACCTCCTGTATCAACCGTTCTGCCTCTTCCCGTTTTGCAGCTTCCTCTCTCCCTACTCGTTCCAGTTCGAGCACCCGTTGCCGCAAGCCTTCCTCGTCAGGCTCTTGGATAGAGTTTTCGACACCATGATGGTTTTTCGAATCTCTACCCCCAAAATCGTGATGCCGTATTTGGTACGAGGCCGAGAGAGATTTCTGATCGGCGCTCCAAGAAGACGGAGAGGTATAGAAGTCGTATGGGGAGCGTCCCTCGGCTAAAGGCCGCCCTTCAAGCTTGCCCAATGCCCGCCAGTTCGGCACACCATAGTCCTCTATGGATGGACGCTTTGCTCGGCTGATGGGAATGCTGGAAGAGGGAGGCGGCTGATTATGTAGTCGGTGGTAACCTGAATTTGTCGTTTCCGGTTAGACGGTGACGCATATACACATGCAATAGGCTGACCTTCATATGATGGATTAACATCATAATCATCCATCGACCGATTGAAAGACGCCCCTCTGGACAACGTCGGACGAGTTGATTCGGGAGAATGTCGATTATAGTTGATGTACGAGTCGTCCGTCACGAACGGACTAGTCGACATATATGGACGCGGGCCTCGCGCGCGGAGGCTGCCTGTCCAGTTGTCCTCGTCCCGGTCTCGAAGGTCCCTACTGGGCATACCGTCCATGCGGGACTTCCTTCCAGTGAACCAATCTGGTATATATCGACCGTCATCTTCGCGGAGATCATTGAGCGACTGTTTGTGAACGATAGGCTTCTGCCCGTTGTGTGCATGCCCCATGCCACGAAACCCGAAATCCCATTCTCGTTGAGCCTCGTGTTCCTCGGTAGCAGGGCCAAGCCGGGAATCGACCGAGTCTGACGTGAACGACGACTTTGAGGCATGTCGTCTGGGAGGTTTGTAGGGGAACATCCGGTCATCATCTTCCAGCCTGGGTAGCTTGACAGAATTAGCGCGTAGAGGAGCTATGTGGTTGTGGGGACGATCAGGGAATCGTCCTAGAGGGGCCGAGTGAGGTATTCTGGTGACAAGTGTAGCGGAGGATGGTGGCTCTTCCTCTTGTTCGTTGGGTTCTGTTGCGATTTGGAAAGTGCGGCTGCGGTCCTTGCCCTTGTCAATGGATGACCTCGTTGGCTCTCCTTCGGGTCTTCTGACGACAGCTTCATGCTCGTGCACGTCCGGGCGTTCGGGAATAGGTTCGGTAGTGAGGGAACGAATGCTTGTAGATCCAATGGAACGTTGGCTTGCGGTGCTTCCTCTTCGTGTAAGATTCCGTTTTCCGGTAGATGCTCCACCCGATGTTTCTTCTTCTGCTACGTTTGGCCGCCATATTTCGTGCTTCACAGGAGAGGAAGCAACCGGGCGAGCTGCACGGTCTGATGCACGGCTAGCGGTGCGATCGTCCTCCGATCGATCCAAATTGGTTGAAGAGGATGCGCGAGACCTGCTGGAGCTGTAGTAGAGTGGAGGCTCCGGTTCATCACCGTTATGTCGGGCAGTCCATGGTTCAATGAATGGGTCAACGATGGCCGCATGCCTATGCTCTTCCTTGGCGGCGCTTTGGACAGAATCTGACTCGCGTCGGACACGAGGACCTAGACGTTCTTCTCTTGGCTTGGACGTTCTTCTTTGGCTGATTTCTGGACGTATTGACGGAGGGGATTCTTGGATGGGCGTTGGTCGTATACTAGCATTCGTCCGCACATGCTCGCTGTGTTGAACGCTGTGTTGAACGCCATTTGTTGCTGAGGAAGCGCCTGGATTCGATCCTGTCGACTTGAAAGATTCCAAAATCCTGCTCTGCTCCCGCAGCAGAATCTCCTTCCACTGGTCGTCAATGGGCTGCCCCATGGCCCATTTGCGCTGCTGTCGCTCGAGTTCGAGCTGGTGATGGTACTCCTCTGCACCCAGACTCCGAATCCTCCCCGTTTCCAACTTGAGATCCCCCTCCAGCCGGGCACGCTCGTCGTCAGATCGAGCGTCCTGCATTCGACGCTTAAAGAGCTCCTCGGCATCCTGATATAGCTTTTGGAGATTCTGATTTATCCGTTCCTTGATTTGCCTTTTCTCTTCTTCAGAAGGTTCTGTGTCCGAAAAGGCATTTGCAGGCGACGGTGATACTGGAGCAAATTCCGTAGTCGGCGCGGACATGGAACGTCGTTAGTCTGGCTGAGAGACTTTCCGGCGTCGATAATGGATGATGGTACTCGGAGACGTCCCAGACGGTGTTGCACCCTGTCTGCCTCATGTTGTTAGCCATGCGTTCTAGAAGATGATCCAACACTTATTTGGCAGTACTCACTGGCGATCAACGGACAAACCTTACAATGATTCGGCCCTCGTCCCTGCAGACGACACGATATAAAGAGATGAAGGACTACCGCCTGCAAATTCGACAATTACGGATCTTTCGCTCCCATTGTTTACAGCGGCTACAGCCTGATCCTGTGATGCCTTGCCGCATTTGTTCACCTCCGCTAATCTCTCCAAACTCATCCATGTCGCTCCAAGTGCTCAAGCCACACGCCTCTGCTGCGCTGCCCTCCGAAACGGACCGAACCGTTCTTCCGAATGGGTTTGACGACAAGTCCAAAAAAGGATATTTGTTCACATCAATTTTCTGATCGCCATTTCTCTTATCGCTTCAGTAATTGATCAGAATCTGATATCTCTGGGAGACCCTAATTGAGACGTACATATAGATAAGTTTACAACCAAGTTCGTTCCTGACAAACTCCATGCAGCGATAAATAAGGGGTTGCCCACTTCAGATCTTTCCATCTACCCTATCCTCGATCAACTTTGCTATAGTAGCTCCATGTGCTGGTATTGAACTTTCCTGAAAACCGGGAGGGTAAGCCACGGTTGGTTCAGCTGGTAGCACATAGTAGCTGCAGGTTGTGGTCAGTACAGGGGAACTTCGATAAATACGCAAACACCCACGTATCATTCCATACACTAAAGTGCTTCATCCCCATCGCTGTAGCTGTCCATTGGTAGTCGCGTGCAAACCCACCAGGATAGAAAATTTCAATGACGGTAGATACTCTAGTGGGAGGCATGAAAGCGAGATGTGTTAACCCGTTGCCGTGGATGCCCAGCATTATCTATTGGGAGAGCAGCGTTCAACACTAGTCCTTCAGTGTTCAAGCCGAAATGCTTACCGTCGTTTCTGCTGCGACCCGGATTTGCTCGTCTCTGGACAACCTTCCCGCATCGACAACTCTAAAGGCCCATTCATGCCCCTCCAGTTTCTTTCTCGCAACTAGCCCAGATATCGATAGAACAAGATCGTCATGGGCTTCTGGGAGGAGTCTCCTCCTATCTCCATTTTGGCGAGTGATATATGTTATGGTGACCTTTTGAGGCGGCGGCAGAAATTCTTGAAAAACACCTTGACGGACATAGGACGGAATGATTTCCTCATCAGCCTTGGCGGTTATCCCCTGACGAGGGAAACTTTGTTTCATCCAGTTCAGCGCATCTGCGCCATCCACAGCAGCAAACTTCCACATGGCTATACGAAGAGGATCCCACCACCGCGCAGCGTGAACGCCGATGAGCTTTTTCTCAGTAAACATGTACTGCCAAGCTTCAGCAGCTATACGGTGCGTTTGCACTCCACCCACAGTACCGCGGGAAGCAGCACTCCTGTCTGCGAGGAGGACAAGGGGAAAGTGCCAAGCACGGTGCGAGGCAGGATCAGAGGAACGAGCGGACGTAGACGATATCAGGTCTGCCCAGGATCGCTTGTCCTCGACAGTGACGTGGGGAAATACTGCACGAAGAAAATAGGAGTCGAACCCCGGCACGTCACGCCATCCATCCGCATCGCTGTGAGTAAATATCAAACGATGGATGGGTGGTGGAGATGGTGCATCGGAAAATGAGAGAGAAAGAGAAAGGTCTGGTGAGGGTTTCGTGAACGCGCCGTACCAGAATGCCCATGTACCAAAGAGTAGCTCAGCCACGAAGTGGAAGTAGTGATGCAGGAACTGAGAAGCCTCGTTGAAAAGGATAGTGTTGCCTTTTATGGACCAGACCCTGTAGGCGGTGCTGGAGGTTTTCCATCGTTGGTCGGCTTGTTCTGGAGTTAAAAAGTCCATGTGTTCTGCGGTCGGTTCCCGACGGGCGATGTTTTCTGGAGTGTTGTCAATGGGATAGCCGGGAGAAGTCATCATACGTAATTGAGGAAAGGAATTATTGGAAGGCGTGACTATCAGAAGAGTGCCGCCCGACATGTAGAGGTTTCTGAACAACGTCCACCCAGGAGCGTGTGCGATGATTGATGTATGCGGAAGAGACGTCAGCGGGACAGGTCCAGTCGGAGAGTTAGGCCCTATTGTTAGTTCTGCGTTTTCAGAGGCGAGGGCCGCAGAAGATTTTTTGTGAAGGGATGACACAGGGGAGAGGAAGCCTGGCAGCAAACTTTTCGAGAGCTTCCATTTCGAAGTGGTTGCGTTAGAGAATCGGGTCACCGACAAGTCAATGTCGAGGGGTCCGTTCGAGTTGGAAGCCTTCAACATCATTGACATGGCGTAAACGGAACATGCCCCAGTAAGAGCCAGGAACGTTTTGCGGGAGGTTTTCCGTCGAATGTGCATATGGATTGAAGAGCGACCTTTACTACAGGCGGGGATGAGGATGTTGCCATGTTTCTCCAGTTTTAACTACGCTAAAAAATTCATGGGTCGTGTCTTTCAGGGGGGTCTTTCCGATACCGCGATGTATGTGGAAGCTCCTGAGTGAAAATTCTAGCTCTGGCCAGCATACAATGTTCAATCAGGTCAGGAGCTTTCAACATCCCCTGTTTTTTCGAGGCGAGTGAAGACAGGTGGTGCTTTATGCTAGTTTCTCTATATAGCGTTTAGTTTTTTTTCTCGTACTTTGATGGACATACCTCATAGACTCGATAAATGAAGGTCAGCACATGGTAAAGAGAGGAGACCGTTTGGGCCTTAGGCCTCGCTCGCGGAAGAATCAGAATCCCGCCAACTCCTTTATTTGGCGAATTATCTGAATTGGCGCGTTACGCGTTACGTGGTTACGCGCCGAGAGTTTTCGCACTGCAGGGGCACCGAGACCCAAAAGAAAAATAGAGCTCATGAATTACTACGATCGTACAGGAGATGCAACTATATATCGTCTTGTTCCATATCATAGGTCATCTTCCAGTGCATATCCAAGTCAACTTCATCCGGCTCGTGTTTCGGGAGAGGGCCCGTATAATCGTAACTGCGTTTTCCTTTTAGCGCTACGTTTAATTCCTTAAATTGATCACCCATAATCTGCTTGATATACTTTAGACCACCAATCGATCTCAAGATATCTCTGGCCTCCTTAAGCCGATATTCCCATCGATTCGATTTGAGGAAATCCGGCCGCTTTGCAACGCGATATCTGCCTCTTGTCACTTCAGTAAAGGAAATGAAGTCGCTGAGCTGAGATAAGACGATCAAGAAATGCTCGCGTGTCTTTCTAGATGCACAGAAATCTTGAACGGGAACATACAATTGCTCCAAGAATTCGCGTAAACTTGCACAAGCCGAGCAACCTTCGTCACACGGCAGCATCTGCAGTGATGGTCGCGGATTGTGCGTCTTCGAGCCGAGCATCCGAGAGAAATAATACCCGATGACATTCCGAGCAAATGGCGCAAAAGGAGGTGATAAGAGCTTTTTGCGCAGCTCTTGCAGGAGAGGAATGTAATAAAACATCAATTTGTCATAGGCATTGCCTTTTGCATCCCATATAAGCCGGAAAAGAGTGGCACATTCGTCAACTCGATTTGTCGTGATGCACGATTCCACTACATCAAGGATGTTGTTGAGTTGACCATAGCTGCTTTCACCACCGCGGATGTATTCGGTGGACCACAGAAAGTCCTGTTCGTCCAGATAGCAAATGGCGCCTCGGATACATTTATCAAGAAAGTCTTCGAAGATTTGATTAAGATCTTCTCCCTTGTTACCCCCCGGTTTATTGGCAGGAGAGGCATATATGTTCTCCTTTTCGGACATGAACAGACTGATGATCTGCGTATAGACTACTTGGTAGTAATTCAATTCTCTAATATGTTGATTTTCACTAAGTCATTGAATAGTTAGCAGCAATACGCATGGAAGGAATTTCGTACTTATTGAAGTCTTTAAGGAATTTTATTCCATCTTCTTTGGCGATGGATATTAATACATTCATATGATTGACTGCATTGGATCCTTTCAAGAATCCTGCGATTTGTTCGCTGCACCACGTTTCAACAATTTCTTGTTCATCGAGGCCAGCTACCCGTGCTTTGACATTGTGGATAAAATCGATTTGGTCACCACGGATCGGACATATCTTAGAGATAATAGTTTTGTAGCTGCATAGAAGAGGGTGAGGAACAAGGGAGAAGGAGTTTGTTGGATCATTACCTGCTTTGTACTTGCTGAAAACCGAATATGTCCCAAGCATGGAATAGTAGCCCCTCCTCCTCCAGAGTAATCAAGGGCGAAGGGCAACGTTCAATTGTTCTGTTCCACAGATCGAGGTCGTGCCATAGTAAGGGGAAAACAAGCATATTCAGCCAGATATCTCTTCCTTTAATGTACTCCAATAGTAGACCAGCAAGCTTCCTGTCCCTGAGCGTTGGATCGATGGACAATGAAGCTAACAGTTTTTGCAGAACTGCCAGAACACCTTTTACTCCGCAACCGACGATCACAATCTGGTCCCAATCTTCCTTGGGAAAAATAACAAGTACTGCGCGGTAATAATCTAAGACTCGTAATCGATACATTGAATCATTGTCTTCCTATGTCGAAACTCACAGTGCTTGATGATAACAGACTGTTGTAGAGGAAGTATGAGCGCTTATACCAGAGTGCAACTGGGATTCCTTACATTTCCCCCATATTCTGAGTCGAATCGTTTACTATCGTCGGGGTCGCCCAGGTGGTCTGGATCTCCCATGATCAAGCCTTTGGAATCAAAATCCCGAATCGTGCCAAGAGCTTGACTCCCTTGGAGATCCGTCAAATATTTTAACGTACACAGATCTTCCATTACTTGACCTGGGGGTCTCGATATGATTGCTTCTCCGTCGCTATTGGGATCACCTCCGTCTCTATTGCCATCGTTTCCTTCGTTACTGTCATCTTCTAGTAGTCTTGCGGTACAGCGCTCGTACTCCCCCAACCACAGCTCGAAGCCAAGCATTTCGGCAACCGAACGAATTTGATTAACCTTGTGAGAATCTTGCCCGTTCAATCCAGCTTGACCCATACTCAGATCTGATTCCGGGTATTGATGTCCCAGGACAAGAGCGACCATACGTTGTTCAGGGAGTTGCTTGTAGCCCCCGGTCCGCCACCGCTCTAAGATTTCGTGTAACCGGCTGAGTTCACTTGTGTTATCTGCGGTAGGCATGACCTCTGGTCCAGACAAAGGAGACCGCATAAGATTGTAGGACAGAACTAATCGATATCCCGATCTTATGGGCTTCACTTCATGCTCAACGTCCGTGCACCATGAGAGAACGCTAATGCTTGTCATGCAGGACGCTGAGACGTCGATGACTTTGGAGATTGAGCCATGCGACACGATGATCTCTCCGCCGATATACTGAGAAGGAAGGACAATGGCCATAGTAGCAAACATGCCGTCCTCTACGAACTCTGGATGAGGACGGAAGCTATGACGCATTGATTAGTGCGAAGTACGCAACATAGAAAGAGTAGGATTCCTTACAGTGAACCCGTTTCGTATAAAAGCAGTTTATGAAGCTTGTATTGTACATCACAGCCACCGGGCAGGCCAAGACCAGAGCAGATGTTAGCGGTAGTAGATTGGAGGAAGGAGTCCCATGCGGGATTCTGGAAGCTGACAAGAGATGGATCGATTTGCCAGGTATCCCTTACTTCCTTGTCGATGACAGTTGAGGCTGTTGAAGTTCCGAGGCCAAAGGGTGCTTGAGTGGCGCAGGCAATTATACGTTTTGCGTCGATTTCAGACAAGGGAAGACCAATGGATCCGATATCTGCGATAGTGAGAAACGGGTTTGGTGCATCTGGACGATTTTCCGAGTAGGCGAAACTGCCTTTAGATCCAAAATCTTTGTCCAACACTGTGGCGAGGTCATGCTTGGAATTTGATTTCAGCCACAAGAATGTCGAGAAAATTAGGTACGCACAACCAATACATCTCCTAGTTCTGCCGTGTTTCCCATTGGTAATCGGAGCAGATGTTATTGCTGCCAATTTAGGATTGCGGAGACTCGAAATTACATTGCTATCTTGGGTAAGTAGAGGAAGGGACAAGATCTACACGATGAAAGATTGCTGCTGAAGAGCTAATTCCGTGTCCATGTTGCGAACAAATAACACAGTATACATATACGACGGCGTAAAGCATGAGGTTGCCAGTACTCTATTTCGTATTTTCAACTCCGCTCGAAAAAAGTAATTAGCGTGCTCTGTATGCGCGCTGAAGCCATCTGCTCTTTATCCTGCATCCAATCACCGTCGTCCTCTTCATCGGGGTCTTCATTTACCGCGTGTGGAAGGCCGGTTGGTGGGTCAACGCTGCGACTTTGATCATTCTGGGATTTTTCTTTGGTTGGAAGCCGTGAAGATAACTGGATGTGCGGTGAACCCTGATTTTACAGGTGGATGCTGTCAAGATTGTAAACCTGTTGGTCTGGAAGAAGGGCAATTCGAGTTGGGGCAACAGTATCTTGACATATGCGGGTGTTGCTCGGAGAAGGAGGAGTGCAAACAGTCAGATACGCCGGTGCTCAACAAATGAATCGAAAGATTTACGATGTGAGTTTTCTCTTCGTTTTTGAGGCAGCTGTCGGGAAGAGTCACCACCAATTTTTTCAGGACTGCTGCACCCCCATCAACTCGACAGGTAATAAATACTGTACCCGCGCCCTTCTGAGGCAACAGGAAGACGTCGATCACCGACGTTTGCCCACAGAGTCCACGCAAGATAGTTGTTGTGCCACCAATACTTGACCCACAATGGTTGATAAATACTGCTCACCTGCCCGGCTGCTCCAGAGGTCCCGATGAAGGCTTAGAATGTTCAAGGTAACTCGGTTGGCTTGATATTCTCTTCTCGTCATGCTCATACTACCCGTGCAGAGGTTGCAAGGGTGTTGTGCTGGATGCAATACCGATGGGAAGGAGGTCAAATGAGAAGTCGGCTGAAGGTGAACCGTGACACCAAATGATGTAGTGGTGACAGAAGATAGGAAACTACCGAAGCCTGTTTGATAAGGGAATCCATTGAATGAAGAGAAATATTTGCAACGGATGACCTTGACTGTGCGAGCGCGTGTTTTCATCGAGCAAGAGAACCATAGTCAACACATTCTGACGCGCACTTCAAATCGCCAGTTTCATTTAAGCAGAGCCGACCTGCCATCACCGAACACTCTACACCAAGTCTGACGACGAAACAATGCCAGAACCTCTTACCGGACAATGCGGGCCTGCAGTGGCAGCAGAGTCGATAACTTCTTTGCACATTTCTTCATGTCCCATAGTAGACGCAACGTAACTTACGTAAGTGATTTGTTTGAAAGTAAAAATATTTATCTTTTCTGGAGCCGGCAGGCAGCGTCGCAGCGACCTCGTCACGGAATCTACTTGACAATGACGGCGAGGTGGGCCATGTGCTGACAACGAGTTCAGGATGGCACGAGCTGCAAGCAATGTCAGATCCCGTAAGGAAAAATCGAAATATGTCTGAATCCTTATGTGCTCGATTTTTCAGTCACAACCCACAAAAACATCTTTTTCCAGGCTATGCACAATTTACTGTTCGCATACGTCTACTGATACTTTATGTTGCCCTTTCGTCATACAATGAAACGGATGGCTATTGTTATGCAACATTTCTAGAGTTCATCGCTATTTAGCGCTTTAGCACCCGCCCGTGTTCGGCGCCTTGCAGCTGAAAAATTCAACAGTGAGATTACTACGAAAGGGCGAAAGTGGAAAAGGTCTGATTTACGTTCCAAGATCTTTGCCATCAGGGACACAACACCAGTCGGGATAGTTGCCTAGTGGAAAGCACCGTCAGCATAATGCATGAAAAGAAGATGCAGAAATGATAGCTCACATTCCTATAAGCCAAAAAAAGAACCAAAAAAACAGTTCCTTGATCTGAGAAGAGTGGCAGGTCGATGTGGTATGAATACTTACGGTGGTCAACTTGCCTGTGTTAGAGATTGGTTAGCTATTGTTTTCTACTGAGAAGGAGAACTAGCGACATACATTCTGTCGGTTGGGGATTCGGGTCCGGATTCTTCGCTTTAATGGTATTGTCCAAAGAAGCAGGGGTGCCCTGTGGGCTGGCATAGGCCATGGCAATGGCTTGCAAAGTGAGTAGGAGAGAGACTGCGTAGAAGGCTTTCATTGCTGTTTTTGCTGATGAGGTTTGAATGCTGTTGTACGCGACGTTTTATAGGCTCAAAGCCATCGGAGTTAAAATTTGGATAATCGACGTGAAACACTCACATTGACATGAGTAGCCAATTACAATTTACGACATGACAGCTCAAGAAACTGGATCCGACGCGGCGACGCCAATGGCGAAAAAGCAGCGATAAAATAGTATCTTCTCCTCTTTGCTTGACCTTGGTTTCATGATCATATGGTACAGAGTGGCCGCAGTACTTGACAACGGAAGAAGCTGGTACCGACATGAGTATGGTCGCCCTCTTACGAAATAAAAATGATACGGCTCGAATATTAACCTTGGTTTCATGATATATAGTACAGATTGGCCGCAGTACTTGACAACTGAAGAAACTGATTCCGACATGAGTATGGTTACCCACTTACGAAAATAAATGATACTGCTCGAATATTCAGAGGAAATGACCTAGGATTCATGACGATATGATATAGATTGGCCGCAGTACTTGACAACTGAAGAAACTGGTTCCGACGTGAGTATGGTTGCCCACTTACGAAAAAAAGATACGGCTCGAATATTCAGAAGAAATGATAGGTAATCGTTGCACAGAAAGGTGCGTGGAGTCCATTCAGATGAGGCCATCACCCAACGATCCGAAACGAAGACTTTGCTGCGGGCTGCGGTGGCGTACTAGGGGCTCAGCGCAGCGGCCTTCTCTGGAATCTCTGCCAAATGTTAGTAACTTCCAATCAGAGTGTTCTAGAAATGATCACCTTTACTGGTCGAATTGTCGAACATGCTGACGTTCCGTCCGAATCCGTCATCTACTTAACTTTGTGAAGTCAAAGCTTCTTTGACATTTCAAGTTGTCCGATTTGAAGGCAGTTCTATCCCTAGTGAAGATCTGCAAACAAGGTCCAAGCCTCAAGATGCGTGATGAATGATCTTTCCTTGCCAAAATGTGGCGTTCACGTTGGGATTTGACGCCTTGGTAGAGACTCGATAACAAAGTTACAAAAGTCGTTCGCCGTTTATCGGCAAATTTTTGAGTGTGACTTAAGTTGTCACACAATGGCAGTGGCAATGACCGAAACATCAATGATGTGCAATCCTATGGGTTAGTATGAGTTTCGGAAAGTTTCCAGAGATAGTTTACCTCTGCAACGCCGGCATACGACAGCCGCACCAGCATTGCTCAAAACGAGGGAAGCGTGCACGATGGAAACAACCGTGGTAATAACGCAGCTAGAGAATAAAGCACTTAGACTGAGGCGCAGGCGTTGATCACGAAGCCGCGGAAAAGTAGCATGGGCGCTACGAAGAGCAGTGTAGGCTATAATGTCCTGTCCGCTAAGATATCCGCTCAACAATACGCGTTTGTACAGGACGTGCAACTATCTACCACTCTGGCGCGGGAGAGGGCCTGTACAATTATAACTGCATTTCCCTTCCAGCGCTTTTTTAAACTCCTCGAATTGATCGCCCATCAGCTGCTCAATAAAGTCGTCATCACCAATAGATTTCAGCATATCTCTGGCCTGCTCCAGCCGATATTCCCATCGATATTTAAAGAGGAGATTCCAACGCTTGGTAACACGATATCTGCCGTTTGTCACTTCCGTAAAGGAAATGCCTTTGTCCATCCAACGTAAGGCGCAGACGAAATGCTCTCGTCTCTTTCTAGAAACGCAGAAATCTCGAATGGGAACATACAATTGCTCCATGAATTCGCGTAGGATTGTACAAGTCGAGCAACCTTCAGCGCAAGGCGGTTTATCTCTATGTGCTGACGATCGCGGATTGTGCGTCTTCGAGCCAAGCATCCGAGCCAAATAACGCCAAATAACATCCCGAGCAAAGGACGCAAAAGGAGGTAACAAGCTTGCACCTAGCTCTTGCAGGCGAGTGCGGAGGCGAAGAATGAGAGGAATGTCAAAATGCATCAATTTGTTCAAGGGATATTTGCTTTCTGCATCCCAAATGACCCGGAAAAGAGTGGCACATTGGTCAACACGGTTTGTGGTAATGCACAATTCCACCACCTCAAGAATGTGGTGGAATTTCTGGTTGCGGAGCCAACTGGGGGACAGCATCTCGTCAAACCCGTTACCTTCGTCCACAGAGTACATGTTGCCTAGAATGCATATATTGAGAAAGTCTTCGAAGATCTGACTGATATCTTCTCCGTTGCTATTTCCAGGTTGATTGGCAGGAAGAGCATATATATTCTCCTTTTTGGACATGAACGTCTTGACGATCTGCCGAAAATACTTGCCGGGACAATACTTCCCGTTACTGAATCATTGAACAGTAAGCAGCAATCGTACAGTGGAAGGATTTTCGTACTTACAAACATTTCAAGAATTTCATTCCATCTTGTTCGGCGATGGATACTAAAGCATCTCCCCGACAGTCGCTCTTGCAGAATTTCACGAAAGATACGATCTGGTTTTCGCACCAAGCTTCAACGACTTCTTTTTCATCAAGGCAAGCTGCCCGCGCTTTGACATTGTGTATAAAATCGATTTTTTGACTTGCTGCGGAGTCCGCCTCGTCGAAAATGATTTTGTAGCTGCATAGAAGCGGGTAAGGAACCAGGGAGAAGCGGTTTGTTGATTCATTACCTGCTTTGTACCTGCTGAAAGCCAAATATGTGCCAGGCAAGAAATATCTCCTCCTTCAACGGACCCAAGGGATGAAAACAACGTTCAACCACACGTTTAATTGTTCTGTTCCACAAGTCGAGGTCGTGCCATCGTAAGGTAAATCCAGCCATACTCTTCCAAATACTTTTGTCCGTCGTATTGTATTCCAATAGTAAATCAAAAATCTTCCTATCTTCGGGTGTCGGTTTGTCCGGGTTCAATGAAAGTTGCAGCTTGTCGAACACATATTGTACTCCGCGAACGATGATCATAACCCGATCCATGTCCTCCTTGTGAAAAATAACAAGCGCCACGCGGTGATAAACTATTATCGTGGTCAATATCATATCGTATCGCTTTCTTATGTCGAGACTTACAGTGCTCGAGAGTACCAGGCTCCTGTAAGTGAGGTATCAGCCCCTTAAACAAACGTCCCAGTTGGCGTTCCTTACATTTCCCTGCCATCCTGGGTCGACGTCCTCGACATCCGGGTCACCCATGTGGTGTGGCTCACCCATGATCAAGCATTTTGGATTAAAACCTTCAAAGCTGTTAACAATTCGATTCCCTCTAAGATCCGTCAAATAGCCCAACGCCCGCGAATCTTGAGTTACTTCACCCGGTACGACTGGTTCTCCTTCAACGTAATCATCTGGTAGCTCTCTCACGATATGGCGCTCGTACTTCGCCAACCACACCTCAAAGCCAAGCGTTTCAGCGACCAAACGAATCTGATTAACCCTATGAGTATCTTGCCCTTTCAATGCAGCTTGACCCATATCCAGATCTGATTCCGAGTATTGATGTCCCAGGACAAGAGCGACCATGCGCTGTTCAGGGAGCTGCTCGTAGCCCCCGGTCCGCCACCGTTCTAAGATTTCGTGTAACCGGCTGAGTTCACTTGCGTTGTCTGCGGTAGCCATAACCTCTGATCCGGACAAAGAATACCGCATAAGATTGTAGGACAGAGCTAATCGATATCCCGATCTTATGGGCTTGACTTCATGCTTAACGTCCGTGTACCATGAGAGCACGTTAATGCCTGTCATGCAAGACGCTGAGACGTCAATGACTTTGGAGATTGAGCCATGCGACACGATGATTTCCCCGCCGGTATACTGAGAAGGAAGGACAACGACCATAGTAGCAAACATGCCGTCCTCTTTCTGTGTACTGTTGATTGTCATTTACAAAAGCGTGTCAAAAGTTTGGAAAATACGAACTCTTGATGAGGACGGAAGCTACGACGTGTTGATTAGTGCAAAGTACACGACATAGCAAGAGTAGGATTCCTTACTGTGAACCCGTTTCGTATAAAAGCAGTTTATGAAGCTTGCATCGTATATCATAGCCATCGGGTAGGCCAAGCCCAGAAGAGATGTTAGCGATGTTAGATTTGAGAAAGGAGTCCCACGCCGGATTCTGGAAGTTGACAAGAGATGGATCGATTTGCCAGGTATCTCTTACTTCTTTGTCGATGACAGTTGACATTCCGAGACCAAAGGGTGCTTGAGTGGCGCAGGTAATTATACGTTTTGCGTCGAGTTCAGATAGCGGAAGACTTATGGGTCCGATATCTGTGATAGTGAGGAAGGGATTTGGGGCATCTGGACGATTTTCCGAGTAGGCGAAACTGCCTTTATATCCAAAACTTTTGTCCAACACGGTGGCGAGGTCGTGCTTTGAATAAGAGTTCAGCTACGAGAATGAGGAAATTAGATTGGTATGTATATACGCACAACTAGCTCATATCTTGATTCTTCCTTGTTTGAAGAATTGTCCATAATTAGAGGAAATGAAATGGAGATGTTCAATTTAGGTAGTGGTCGGAAATTGGAATAGGCAGCTATTCAGGGTCGTGGCGCATCACGGAGACTCACAATCAACTTGATCGGAATACTTCGCCGGATCCGGCCAAGTAAAGCAGGTCCACGACTGATAAGTGATGTACGATGAAAGATGGCTGCTGGTACCGTGCAGGATGTCCATAAATCTTTTTCAATAGCACAATGGTATACATTCCTTTAATTTAATACTCTTTACACAATGCCAGACTTGTCGATGACGACCTTTTTCGTGGGGTTGCCGGAGGAAGTGCCTTGCAACGCAACTTTCTGGACAACTTCCATACCCTCGACAACTTCGCCTGCAAGCAATGGTTTCAGATAATGCAAGCAGGTACATGAACAGTACTAACCAAAGACAACATGAGCACCATCGAGCCAGGATGTCACGACGGTGGTGATAAAGAACTGCGACCCGTTGGTGTTCTTGCCTGCATTGGCCATTGAAAGCAAACCAGCCTTTGTGTGCTTCAGCTGGAAGTTTTCATCTGCAAGCTATATAGTCAGCACGGGGACCCCTGCGGCCTAGCTAAATCTCGTACGTGCCTGCAAATTTCTCGCCGTAGATTGACCTGCCGCCAGTGCCATTGTGCCTAGTGAAGTCGCCACCCTGGAGCATAAAGTTGGGGATGATACGGTGGAATTTGGAACCTTGGTAGCCGCCGACAGCATGGCCTATGGCTAGTGCACGGAAGTTCGCGGCAGTTTTGGGGACCACATCGTCGAAGAGTTTGAAAACAATACGGCCAGCAGGCTGGTCGTCGATAGTAATGTCAAACTTAAAAAAACGGGCGTTACGTTGGCCGGGAAAAAAAGAAAGTCCAGGTGAGACTTACAAATACGTTTGGCTGCTGGGACATGGTGGTTGAATGTTACGGAGAGGTGACTGAGATATCCTCCCTTTATAAGAGCGACTCGGGCATATCCGATCTCATCGATCATCGATTTCAGATTACCATACGATTGACGTGTATCCACTCCAATATTCTGGTGACGATGCTTTCCTGGTGGAGATGTTCCTCATATATCCCATCGTGGGAAGCTTCAGAGGTACAACTAATACCCGCTGCAGCTGGGGAATCTGAAACTGAGTGTGCAAACTGCAAAGAATTGACGTCATGAGCGCATAAGCTTGGAACTGTCTCAGGCAGACAGAAACGTATGTCATGTTTGCACGGTTGCAATCACGCAAGATGATTAGGTATAAGTAGTAGACGTAACCTTATTGCATCGGATGCTTCTGCCGTAGATATTCCACATATATTCCACCGCGCGGTCAAGATGACCCGGCCACTACTGCATGGTTGGTGGTGACAAGTCAACCTCTATCCATCTATCCAACCGGATTTCCTGCCTTTAAAAGCGAGTGTGCCTGTGGAACCAGAATGCCGCCGGGACCTCATGAGAATGATGGTGGCAGACGTGAGAGAGAACAGCATAGACCCGGGTTTGCTCCATAACGGTACTCCAGTATAAGTAGGCGCTAAAAACAGAGCCGTAATCTTTAATCTTATCGCTGGGTCAAAGCTATCCCTCAACCGGTGGCTGTGCTTTCCCCGTGTCCAGCGCGTCCAGCAGGCGGCAATGGTAACCATATATCCATGCTCCGCTCTTCAAAGTTTCTTCCCAAAGCAAGCCATTGGGCATCCCGCACCCGACAATCAAGTCTGGTGCGAGGCATAGCCAATGATCCAGAGATTTCACGCTCCATCGCGGAAGAAAGCAAGGGCGTTGCTTCAATGGATAAGTTATTACGGACAGTTAGTGAGCAGTTGCTTCCCACAAATCAGATCAATTACTTATTCTGACCTACGTCGCACGCAGGGGAGCGGTCTGATCCTAGATACCACAAGTACGTCTGGTTTCCTTTTTTCTGTGCACCACTCTAACTTTCCCTCTGCAAGTATCATGCCAATTAGAACGCCTATGCGCTGGGCGGAGGCTCTTCTTCTGAACACAGCCCCCAAGCAAACTGCAGCTATAGTCGAAGAACGAGAAGCACCAAGCCAGATCCAAGAACCGCGGAAAATGGACGATTCCTATTCTCAGCTTATCCTCCCCTTCAGTTCCGACCCGCAGTTATTGGAACTCTACATGAATGCCTCTGGTAGTCTTCGAATCGGAAAGTCAGTTTATCATACAATCGTTCTTACATTCCCTTACTAACGTCTTCGCTCGTGACGGCCTTGCACAGGTTAATGGAACACCTCGATTCGTTAGCGGGATCTATTGCATATAAACATATGTTAGGACCAGGTGTCGAAACATTAGGTCAAATCCATGAACGCGGGTTCTATATAGTAACTGCAGCAGTTGACAGGTGAACGCAACCTTATGCATCCTCCTGAATCAGGCTGTTGAACGAATAATCTACTCCAGGTTGGATATGCTCACACAATTAAACCCGAGCAGGGATTTACTACTGAGCGGACAAGTTATCTATACTGGCAAGAGCTCAATGGAGGTCGCTGTGAAGATGGAGCATACAGGATCAGACCAACCGGAGGAGACTGTTCTATTGGGTTCGTGCGACGTCTTTTTCTTGCTTCGTTCTCATCTCACTGTGCTAAAAGGACGATTTTCAATGGTCTGTCGAGATGCCCACACTCACCGCGCATACAAGGTGAATCCCTTGATCGTGTTAACCCCGGAAGAACGCGCGTTGTATGCTATAGGCGAAGGTGAATCAACATATACCGTTATTTTTGGATGCTTCTTCCTAACCAACGTTCGTGTATGCAGAAATAAAAGAGAGACGACAGAGTCTCGCGCTACGTTCGCTTTCCCGCGTACCTCCCTCATCCAAGGAAGCGGAAGAACTCCACAGGTACTTCCTCACTTACGGGCAAGACCAAACAAACCTCACGGTCAAAGATGCTCATGAAGAAAGAGTTTGGATGGGGGATACAAAGGTTGAAAAGACTATGCTGATGTTCCCTCAGGAACGAAAGTACGTATTAGTATCCTCTTACTTGCCCGCTTCCCTTTTCTTGCGCATATATGCGGTGCTTAAGTTGATTGGCGGTTTTACTCGCAGTGTTCATCAAAAGATCTTTGGTGGCTATCTCATGCGCCTGGCATACGAGGTTCGTTGCACTATCCCTGATCCTCCTACATCATCTCTCAACGTACCCTTAGCTCGGAGTCAGCAATGCAATTATGTTCACAAGAGGCCCTGTCCAGTTTATCTCCCTGGACGGCATCTCTTTTTCCCGGCCTGTTCCTATAGGCTCAATACTGCGACTCACATCTCACATTCTTTATACTACCTCGTCAGATGATTTATCATCAGTTGTTGTACGTGCTCGTCTTCTCCTCGGCGATCACAGATCACATTAGCCGGTTTCTAGCACGTTGGTGTCAAAGCAAATGTCGCAGATGTACAAACCGGTTCCGAACATACCACAAATGACTTTCGGTTCACGTGGTACCAGGAACATGAGAAGGGAGCCAAGATACCAAGGAAAGTTGTCCCGAAAACTTACCAAGGTATAGTGCGTCCCCTCTTGTTCTTTGTGTAATCTAAATCTGGTGCTCAATAGAAGCGATGTTGTGGTTGGAAGGAAAACGGGCATTGGAATTAGGTGCTGAGATTCGTGGTCAGAGGCCAAAGTAAACAATGACATGCTCGACCTTGTTGCACCGATTTTTATCTCGGTTCTGCAAGGGTTCGGCTGTAAACTGCTTGCCTGGTGAATATCAGATCAGGGTCATGGACTCGGCTTTGTAATAAGCAATGAGTTGAACCAAGTATCAACTGATACGTAAGTGACCGACATGTTAACTACTATTACCGACGCGACAATTCAAAGTATGGTCCCAGTCCTCTGAGCCAACACCTTTCGCTACGATAAACAAGTCATTGGGGTCATACGTACCCTTGATCGCTTTCAAACGCGGGTAATGTGAACCGAAGAATGCTTGTTGAAAATTTGGCTCGTAGAGGGATGCCTGTCAGTGATCAACATTCAGACGGTGAACAAGGTCACAAATGGACGACCCACTTCATTGAGATACGTTCCAGAGTTAAGTGAGACTGTATCCATAGATTGGAGATCGGCAGCGGCGACTTTCCTTTCGTCGTTGATTGCAGCTGTTGAAGTGCCTTCTACCCAGCTAATCACGGATTCCATTACGCCCAGAGACTGCCGCCATGCGGGATGGACTGCTACAGAATCGGGGTCCACCTGTGAAACGGCTCCACCACCGGCGGACCTATGGGGGAAAATCAGATGGGAGAAGAAGCATGTGATGGGACTCGTACATGAATACAAGAGGGTGTGCAAGTCCCAAGGCTACCGTTGCCACCTGTCCCGGTTGTTGCTCAGCAATTGTCCGGGATAGGAACCGGGAAACTATTTCCGTTGGCACGCCGCCAAGTATATTTTCACTGCTATAGGCGGCTAAATATCCTTGGTAGAAGGAAGGATAGTTTTGATCGTGGGTTACCACAACTCCCCCAGCGGCTATGGCTCTGGTCACGAATGATGACCAGGTCGCTTGAGCGGGGGAATCGTTCTGGGAGAAGTAAAGCCCATTAACCCCCGCTTTTGTCAGGATGAACCCTCCACCCCAATGTGCATCTTGAAGCACAGGTAGCGCCGAAAATAGCTCGGTCGTCACGTTCTCGGCTATTGTTGGGGTTAGGAAGGTGACTTGAACGCTGTGCGTAGTGACGGGTAATATGTCATGTGTGCGATATGTGACGGATACAACAACACCAAAAGTGCCTCCGCCGCCGCCACGGAGTGCCCAAAAGAGATCCTGGTTCTGATAGTCGTTTGCGGTGACGTATTCTCCACTTGCAAGGACAACTGTGAACTGAATGGCATTGTCGACACCTAAATGGAAGCGGTTAGCAGTTTGTATCGTTATGAGCAACCCGTTTACCTAAACCATAGCTTGGCGATAGCACACTGTGCCCGCCACCCTGAACCCACCCACCAACGACGCCGACTGAAGGACACGCGCCACCAACGACAGTTCGTCCATGTTCATCCGCAGCCTTATAGGCTTCCACCCATTGGACTCCAGCACCAAGAGTCAAAGCTATATGATATACAAAGTCAGCACAGTGGAGCTAGAAAAGATAGTCCTGGCACCTTTATAGCTTTGGCTATTAGGAGGAGCACCACTGGGAATGAAAGCATCCTCATATGTGATATCTTTGAGGTTGTGGGTCCACAACATGAACGCGCCGCGAGCCGCGCTTCGACCGCTGTAATCATGACTTGTTGAAGAATTAGACGAGGCGTCGAACAGCACAAAGAAGACAAACATACCCAGTATTTCTGACCACCAATCTCAGATAACCTTTCGCGGCAAAGTTGACAGCGGCTTGAATATCGGAGACGGACCTAGCGTCTACGCCAATGACAGGGATGCTTCCTTGATGACAGGGAACGCCCGACAAGACGTTGTAATAGCAGGCATCGATAGTCCCGTTCTCAAACGTGTAACTTTCAAAATTTATTGAAATCATAGCACCAGGAAGGTTGGTACGCCAGGCATCGTCATGTAAATGGCTTTGGACGGCGAGGCAGCCCCCAGAAGATGGGTTAAAAGGCGGGTAACAAGCGGATGCGGGAGGGATAGGATTTATCAAGGGCTGAGAGAGCTGAGAGGCCAGCTGCGAGAAACTTGATGATGAAGGCCAGCAAGGTTGGAAAGAGAGACATTTGCATGACGGAGCAGCAGATGAAAGTGGAGCAAAGAGAGTAGTAACTGCAAGTGAGAGTAACCAGCCGGACTTCATCGGTATCGCAAAAAGAACCGAGTCTGAGCAGGTTCTTTGCGTGGTCTTAAAAACATGGTATTACGGCTTGGAGCCTAATCTGAAGCGATGAGAAGCATGGTTGATTTAAATATTGCAAAATACTTACAGTGAGACGGAAACTGCTCGGCTCCGAACGGATCCGGACAAGTGAGCCAAATTGCAACTAGAATTCGGGTGTCGTGATATACCAGAACCGAATGTGCCTGTACACCCTGCCCTACGTCGTTGAGGTCTTCTCAGAAATATTGCAGCGCTAGAAATATCAAAAAATGACGAAATCAGTTACAGGGCTAGTGGAAATGAGGACAAATGTGAACCTGTCTCATCGCACACACCCTTCTTGATCGTGTTCTGGTCCGGCTGGCCATAAGTCGTGTGCACGTATGAGAGCGCGACTGCCTGTACCAAACAACTCCAAACCATTCTCTGATGCTCCTACGACCGACAAAAGTACCACAAGTCAAATGCAAAAATACAACGTGCGACGCTATTGACCAGCGCGACATCTTCGTGCCCAATGAGATTGTCGAGCACATTGTTGACCTAGTTCGGGACGACAAACAAATTCTTCTCTCGCTCGGTGGCGTCTCAAACCACCTGCTCTCCAGGACACGACATATTCTCTTTTCTACCCTTCAAGTATCGGATGGCAAGAAATTTGATGAATTCCTCGAGATTATGGACGTTCCTTGGTCCAGTTTTACCTCTACCGTCCAACGTATCCGCGTAGAGGGAGTCTTTGACAAGTGGGGCCATTCATATAAAACCGGACGCAATCTCTCTCGGATCGCAGACAATCTTCGCAAAGCGACGGTTTTGCAGCTGAAGCCTATCGGTTCTTGGGTGCTGGCCTGGCATTATATCGACCCCACTGTTCTCAGTTTCATGTCCCATCTACACGTCAAGCACTTCGAACTGTCCTCTACTGGCTTTATTATGCCACATCATATCGGGTATCTCTTCAAGTGGATCCCGCCTTCGATGGAATCGTTTGCGTTCCATGATTTGAAAGGAGAAGCGGCGCCGGTAATCGGTGATTGTTCAACTACGTTCACGCGCCCATTACACTTCACCGTACTTGACCACCGTTCACTCAAGCTTTGGCTGCATATATGGGGCTCGTTGTCAACACCTCCTGACATGTCAGTTGAAACGCTTCACATCCGGCCATACATGGGAAGAGACATAGAAAGACGTGCCGCCGATGATGAAGAAAATTTGATTCCCCTCATTTCGAAATTCTTGCATCACGTTGGATCATCTATCCAAAGTCTTTTCGTCGGGGTTGGCAGTTGGACTTATCGTATGTTGCCCTGTATAATATGACAGCACTTTCTGACAACATCCTAGACGAAATCGTCTGCAAGGAGTCCGTGACTTTTTTTGATCTTTCACCGTGCAGGAATCTACGGACCATATATATTGGCTTAGATGAATTGGCAACCAAACAGATAAAAATGGTATCCAAAACGTTGTCTACACTGCCCTCGCCGGATAGCCTTCAAGATATCTATGTCGGCTTTGAGTATGGGGTGAACATTGATCATACTAGGTACCATCTGGAATCGTTGGTAGAATTTTTGGACTACTTGCGCAACATGTTCCAAAACGTGAAGAAAATCGGAATTCTACTAAACCCAAAGTATCTTAAAGATGACCAACTTTCCTGCATTCACAAATTGCGTGGATCCGAACGTTTGCAGAAGCTGGAAGAAGGGCCGTTGGAGTTTCATTTTGTTGAAACTGACGTTGATCTGGTGTGTTGTTTTTCCTATTACTGCAGCAGTGGGATTGATTGATCTTTTGACAGCTCAAGTCACCCTGGAAAGAAATGGCGGGACGTGGTGACTAGTTTGGTGGTGAATGTATACCTATTTCCTAGGTTTCGTGTCATGTACGACTTGTGACGTGCTTCGTGAATTCCATTGCATGTCATGACTTTTCCAATCAGTATGCGATAGATAGCTTTTGTGACTAAGATTGTCACCAGCTGTGGTGCGAAAGTGGACGGCGCTCTTCACTTATCGGTTCTGATCATGACGGTCAATTATTTGACAGATAACTTGAAAATCAAGCACGTGCAGTGGGATTTGAGTGCCCTGGGCCGGGAATCACGGTCGCGATACCATTTTCATGCCTTTACGCATAACACGAATTCCTAAGCCCTCCATCAAGAAGGATGCCGCGCTGCAGATCGGTGTTACGGCGTCTTCGATCGCCAAAGAACTTAGCGCCTTAGCCATGTTCCCACCAATCACGGCGAGCGTTACTGTAGTGTTGCTCATTTTTGATACCCTGAAGGTATGGAAAACCGATGGCGCCTATGACCCTGCTCAATCAATTCTACTCCACAGAGCATTGAGGTTGGTCTTGTGCAGGTATTCAGCTGCGAAGATCCGACTGACATCTTCTACTAGGACAATAAGGAGAACTGTGTCAAGTACGGTGCCTCGTTTCCACCATCACATGGTCCTTGTTGATGCACCCTTTGTAGTCTGGCTCATCGTTGTGCACAAGTATTATTGGATCTCCATGAAATGATGCAAGGAAGATGGCATAACGCGCCTCCAGCTCGGTTGAGAAATTTGGATAGGTACACCGAGTAAGTAGCTGTTGCAAGAGACGACCACATCATTCACCTCTACAGTACTTTAAAGTCGATCAACGCGTTCATGACAGCACAGGCGAACCACAAATGGGCCAAACGATTTCTCAGAAGAGCGACGATTGAAGGATCAATCGATGCCTTTAACAACAGATTGAACGAGGCGACACAGATGTTCCAAGTCAGTTTCAAACTGGAGATACACGCTCGGTTCGAAATAACGATTATAGATAGCCATGCTGATCGACATCGGACATCACATCTTACCCCATTCAAAAGAAGTACATGCAGAAACAAAGAAGGTAGAGCAATCAACGACCCCTTTGGACGAGGAACAACTGCCTGCCTATGCTTCCAGACAGGTTTCTTTTAGTGACCAAGCAGGGGAATGCACCGAGCTGATGCACAAGGAGGAATTGCAAGAACCGTCTAAAGACGATTCCACGACTCAGGTTATTCATATTAGCGGCGACAGTTCAACATTATACAGCGAACCAGTTCAAGAGTCAGAGGATGATTTAGTATCTGTCGGTGTATTGGAGGATCATGGGGCACGTATAGGTCAACCGTTGAAGTTGCTCCTTTGACCAGGATACCATAGTTTCGCCGGTATCACCCCTCAGAAGTCAGACTGACAGGGCGCTCCAAGGTCAAGAGTGGCTGGTGGGCAGACACAGCATTAGCAGACGTCGGCGGCCAAGCATCACTCGTCAAATATTACGAAGGTAACTCCAAAAACGAGGCTCTTCGGGTAATACACATTTGCCATCTCTTTTCAATGGGCTGACGGAAATGCAGAAGTGGTTGCGAGATGTGAAGACCTTGCAGAACATGTTGTCAGTCATTTACTTTATTACCGTTCAGTAAGAGGTTTAATCGATTGCGACGTTCAGCCATCCGAATCTACCTCATATGACCGGGTACTCCGATGAAGCGTCGCCAACGCCATTCATTTTGCTATCTGACGGTCTGATTTGACATTATTTTCTCAACCTGATACAACAGTTGAATCTTCCTAGCTAGGACTAATGCGCCTGACAAACTTGTCAACCATATACTGAAAACCGAAGGGGTAGCTGCGTGTCTTTCATTGCTGGGGAAATATGTAGGTGCTTTTCCACCTTGTGTTACTACTGAAACTAAATATGTAGTATACTGACATTGCGGTATGAACCATAGCTATCCTAACGTTAGATGGCCAACCGCATGGATTTATAGGATGCAGCAACATATGTTCAACGACAGCTTAGCCTGACAGACAGTCAGGTACAGGATTTTGTTGAGGTGGGTGAAACGTATCGGACGATTCTGAACGATTTGAAAAGTAGCCATACAGAAAACCGACTTTAGAGTCAACTCTTCAAAAACGATCGTTATGGGTTTGCCGTCACCGAATGAAGGATCAACGGTATCTTGGCGGAATTATGGCATCTCTCACACGTTATCGCAGACAACTAGAAGCGTAAGCTGCCGTGTCCCAGCTTTTTGTGCTTATTGCTGATCTACGACGCGCTAGATGCTCCCTGGGAATGGAACGGTACAAACTAAACTGGAACATTATCAAGGTGTGCCGTCAGCCCACTTCTCTCGCTTTGGTATCTCATGTGGGATTTTTAAGACGAAAAAAGCGGACAAGATCCTCTACGGGTCGCTCACCTTGTGTCGCTGGCAAAGGGATTGCTATCCGTTGCCAAGTCTTCCTCGTTGCCTCTCATAGCCGGGCTTCTTGAAGACGATGAGTCCAATGATTTCGATGACTTTGACGAGGGACCGAAGATTAACATGAAGCGGTTAAGAGAAATCTGCACGCAGGCCGGCGTCCATAATTTTTACTGGACAGAAATGTCCTCTATCCCTCCTCATAAGTTTGCCGTCGGCGACTATGGTTTCGTTCCGAAGAAAAAGCACTTTGCAGAATTTTCCAAGCTCGGAAATATCTACACTGATGGTGTAGCTAACCAACCCATCACTGCAAATGCACAGGGATCTCAATTTTGCTGGGAAGACCGCCCAATCCAGCATGTTGAGATAGAAAATTTCTGTTTACCCGGTGACGTGCATTGGTATGTGCAGGTCGTCGCCATCTAGCGTCAGCTGAATCTGAATGTTCAGCTGGCCAATATCCGTTCCTCGCGGCGCTCAGATTGATTGTCAAATAGACCATAGCGAACGCATGAACGACGTGAATGAAGCGTGGAAGATTCTTTCCAATCATGCCAAGCTGCTTGCCGGCAAATTCAGCATTGCACCCGAGGATCTAATTCTGAGTAAGCGACGCTGTTCATGGACATCTCAGCAGGATCCACTTAACTTTCTCAAAGTAACGGCTGCGGGTAAAAACCAGAATTTCTACATAAGAGATTTCGGAAACCAAGTTCTTCAGACCAATAAAGCGCCTATGCATTCAGGCTTCCGACAACCCCACTCTTTCATGAACATGAACCATGCAGCCATCTCTATACCGACGATCTTGTATTTGATCACATCTCCAAATTCAGATCATCAGCCTTATTGGAGCCACCAACCAATGCATATACCTAATGCGCAGCGTCCCAACCTCAAGCATGGTTGGGTACAAAATATTGGATAGTGAGCTATTTCCATAATCCTCAGCAATTCGCCATTAATGCATCGCAGTTGTCATGGTTATGTACAATGGATCCAGTTGTTGAAGGAGGATTTCGACGGGTAGGGTACTTCTCCATTTTGATCTCACCGTTATGATATAATGATCTATCTCACATAAAATTTCCACTTCCCGTAAACGTCGGTCCGAATGAATCTTACGTCACTACTACACGCCAGTAGCTTTCGTCGAATTCAAGGCTAGTGCCGACAGTGAGAAAACATTGACGTTTGGCTAGCATGGCACACATGCTACCTGTAGTCATGAGCAGATTTCAGCATGTGTAGAGCCTGTTCAAAGAAGCACCATTAAACGCCATCTCAAGCTTGTTCACCCCTGTGGAAGCTAGCTGAATGCGGCGACTACGGCATCTATTGTCCCGATACGTCTACTTACAATTGTCTAATAATAGTGGACGTGATGCTACGACTACGCTGAGCAAGCCTGCAGAGATAGAAGTAGGTTGTAAACGTGACAACGATAGATAGAGATTAGGTTCCGATCGTAAAGGTATTGGGAGCTATTGGTCTGGCGTGAAAAGTGAGACAGTCATCAAAAAAAGAAAAGTTCTGAGAGAGAGTTCCGAACAACAACGGATCAAAGGAGGTATAAATCAAGACAATCCACCAACCGAGACACCTAATCTCGGAAAAGTCCCGAGCTCTCTAGGCCGTCATGAAGCCAAGAACGGCACCAATTGCAGCCAGACCAAGACCCAGGGAAGTCTTGACGCTGGTGCCACCGTTGTTCTTGCTGGAAGTACCGGAGGCGGTGGAGCCGCTTGCCGTTCCGGTAGCAGATGAACCGACGCTTGAAGTCGGGTAAGTGGACCCGAGAGCCTTGATCTCGAATTCACCGGATTCACCGTAGATCTAGAATTTGTTAGCACTAGTAGCGGGTGCGCATATATGTTCCGTACTATAGAACCGTTGATAATGTCGGCAAATTGAAGCTTGTAACCGGTTGCAGGTGTTTGCTGGCTGAGTTGGGTCTTGTCGATCAGCTTGGAGCAGTCTGCATTGTTCTGTTGGGCGATGAAGGCGAGCTTGCCGGAAAGAACTTGAGGATTCTGAAATAACGTGAGAATGGCGGTTTTCGAAAGGAGGTGCGTACTTACAGTGTTCAAGATGCTGAACAAGGGTAGAGAAAGTCCGGTTGAATGTCATGCCGAAAAGGTAAAAGAAGTCGAACAACTTACTATATGGTGAACTGCGAGACAGTAGTATTTTTGCAATCCCATGACATGGTGTTCTGGGATTGGGCAACTAACAGATGTAGTCAGAAACGCAAGTCGGGGAAAAAAGAACAGAGATGAAACATACCCCACCACCAGTTGGGACCAGGTTGGTAAATTTGGAATCCGGATTGGGCAGCGACGACACCAATAATGGCGGAGAAGGCAGCAGCGAGAGTAAGCTTGACCATTTTTACCGAATGGAAGGAAGGAAAAAAGAGTTGAATGCAAGTAAAGGAACGTGGGTGTAGGTGAGCGTCGAAAGTGAAGCTTCAGGAAAGGAAAAAATGGATGGGAAATCGGACCATGCGTTGTCCTCGGCTTTTGCCGGTTTACCACGGTTATGGTAATCCATGTCTGGTACAGTAAGAATATGGCTTCCGAATCCCAGCCTCATGGCGACTTCTATGGTGGTGAAGACAGAAGGCATTCCTGGCATCTTTGGCATCTCTGACATCATGGGGTGACAGCCCTGATAGCTTGACACTTGTCACTGGCCTCGAGGATCTACGCTCTGTCACACTTTATCGGACTATCTTCGTCATGTGCAGGAATGCGCCTTCTGGCTGTAGTGGAATTTCCTTTTTCTGCATTACCACAACGCGTCGGGAGATACGTCAGCTTGTTCTCTATGATGAAATCGCGGAGCGCATATATAAACCATTCGCGTCCTCTTCTGCCCAACTTTCCCTCTCTCTTTCTTCCCCATCAACTATCCGAAAGCTAGCTCCCCGCCGTCTTCTCCTTCAAAGCTTCAACCTTTCCGACGCCGCTATTACCCGTAAATTTTATTGCTATCGCTATCGAATACGTATCCTTGTACGCAATATTGCACTGTCCGCGTTACCAAGCTTCTTCGTTCGTCGCCATCGACCTGGATCTTAGGCCTTTTTCCAACTGTCTAGTCTTCAATTAATTTCTTCTCCGCCGTCGGCCTCTAGAATGTCCAACAATCAACTCTCTAGCTCTACCTCTGTCTCCGGCTCCGCGCCTTCCGTCACGTCTCCAAGCCAACTAGACGCCGAACTATCATTGTCTTGTCATGATTCCCAAACCGATCTTGCGCTCCAGTCCAATGCAGCTTTGACGTCCACCAAACGCGCTTTGTCTTCCTTGACTTTTATTCCATCTGCACATGCACCACGTTATGTCCCAGCCTCGCCCAATCTAGATTTCACTACAGCACTTGCCCAGAGGCAGAACCGTCCGTTCTCACCGGAGGTTTCCGAGCTGTCCCCATTGTGCATCCCCGCCGTTTCTGCAGCTTTGTCTTCTGGTTACACCACGCTCGTGCCGAGCCCTGATTGCGCAGCTTCTCAACTTGGCAATGGTCCAAGCAAAGACGTAGTCTTCTCTCCTCAACCCGATGGCGAAGATGGGGAAATCGAAAATTCTGGATCGTCATCAAGCATAGAAATCTACTTGTCCTCCCTGGGCCTGGAAAACACCACGCCTAGTATATTTGCATCCACAGGTATGCGCTTGGAATCTTTTTTGAAAATTCAACAAAACTGATTGGTGCAACGTCATAGTTGCAGAAAATGAGCACTCTGCTTCCTCGTTTTCCTCGATGGAGGGCGTGGATCAAAATGACGAAAAAGTTTCAATCGAAGTCGTACCACTTGAAATGCCACCTGCTCCCTTGCATCAAACTATTCCATTGCCTGAGGTTACACCAGATCGCGAGCCTCAGTCCGCGTTGCCGTCATCTCCATCCCAGCCAGAGATGGTCTTTCACCATCATCGAACTACTATTGACACTGCTAGTATGACGGCGCCAGTGTTGCCTACTGGCGCTTCGCAAGAATTTGTGCAAGACTGCATTGATATCGACACGCCTAACAAAACCCCGAACGTATACATAAACGGATTACCTCCCCATTTCCCCGAAGAGCAGCTATATGCGCTTGCCGCGCCTTTTGGCCCTGTTCGGAGCGTTCGAACTTTCACTCGTCACGTTAAGGACAGTGAAAGCGGTTATGGTTTTGTCCTGTACGTCTTTTCAGAGTCTTTTGAGCTTTTTTGAATGGCAGTCGCGTAGATTCGAGGCAGTCGAAGCTGCAGAAAAATGCATATTGTCCCTAAGACGGTATAGGAACCTTCATCCAACTTTTTCCAAGGTTGGTTTCGACTCAAGTAAGTATTACCCCGTTCACTCATTCCACAACAGCAAGTCCACAAGATACCGGGCATCAGTTACACACAGCTTCCCCCTCCGTCGACCGAGAGCGGACTTTCCCTGTCGGACAAGTGGAATCAGAAGAGTGCTGCAGAAGACGACATGTCTTTCAAGGAAAAGATGGAGAATCTCCACGATCCGACGAGCACCAATCTGTACATGGAAGGGTCAGTATATCTTCTTTCTATTGGTGTGGTTGTTGAAGGATCTGATATATCACGTTTAGACTTCCTTTGAGCATCGATGAAGCTGTCAGTTGTTTCGATGTTGCACGGTTTTAACCTATTTAACAACTCGCAGACACTGTCAGCCCTTGTTTCTCCGCACCGCATCAGCAGCAGCCGTTTCTTTCAAACGAGGCTGAGCAATCCGCCTAGAATCATCGCATTCGTAAGGTAGGAGAAGCTACAATAGTATCACGTACCGCCAGCTGATTCAACGAGGCTTGAGACGAGGGTTGGGGCAGAAGAAGTCATTGAACGTTTGCATGGAAGGATGGTTCGGGGTTGGAACGATGCCGGAAGTAGGATATCGGTCCGCTTCGCTGACACTGCCGAACAACGGGAGTTAAGGGTAAGTAACGCAGCGCGCAACTCCTTCTTCCACTAATACTCCCACTTAGCGAACTGAACGAGCCAATAAAGACGGAGAGCCGTCTCCGTCACGCCTCACCATCGCTCAGGCTGCGCTGCTCAACATGCGTGGTCAAGACTTACGTCAAAGGCATACCCCCATGCTGCCCTCACATCAATCGCTTCCGGATCGGCTTGGCAGATTGGACCATGCATTATATACCGACTTCGTTCCTAGCACGCGCCGTTCGCCAACAGGCCTCACTGTTGATTTTCCTCCAGATGCTGAATACATTTCCCCTGGGATGCGCAGATCGGTTTCGAGTCCATACCCACACCCACTCAGTTTGCAGCATATCGATTCCTCACATAAAGTCGACCCTTCCGTCTTAACATTGTTGGACTCTCTGAGAGGTAGCCGTCCTTTTCCTGGAGGCGATTACGCAGCTCGTGAACACGAACTGCAATATAACATTGGTCCACGTGTTTCTCATCGGAGTAGTCAAATACTGGAGGACTTAGGCTATACTACGCAACAGTACCCCCTTCGCAATGGTTATACACCGACGGAAGAGTATATTATGCGCGCCCATGCGGAGTCCGCTGCCCAGCGCCGCCGACCTCCTCCCCTTGATTTATATCGTCGGCGCAGGGACAATGAGGCTAACATAACCATGGGAGTTCGCGGACATCGTGCACCAATAACGCTACAACCGAAGGTTTTTGTGCAATCTGACGAATTCCAGGCGTCCGCCGTGACTAATGAGTTGCGTTCGCGCGCTGAACAGCTGGAAATATGCCCAGAAACCACCTTACGCCCACCTCAAGCCAATGCACGTGTTCCTCGAGATTCTGTGCAATCTAAGCAATCCCTTCAACCTCAGGTTCAGCAGTCTGTGCAGAGCAGCGAAGCTCATCAAGTAGGGCACACTCGCTCGAGCACCCTTCCCCATCGTTCCACATTCCCCAACCAACACCAGCGCCACTATCAACACAACAGCATGAGTGTAGCATCTGCAACCAGCGGGGCTCATTCACAAGATGCAATCAGTGCTATCTTGAACAGCATAAATCAGAACTCGTCGATCTCGACCTCGAGAAATAAGGCCATTCATCACGATACCGCAGACGATCATGCCACTAATGACCACAAAGAAATTTCTCAATTGACGAACAGCAATCGTTTATCCTATGATAATACCAAGGGATCGGCTCGATTGGAGTATCGAAACGCTCGACTCGTTCGCGATTCCTCCGCTGGCATTGAGGTCGAGCAGCCTTCTCCTTCATTGACTTCGCCCGCGTTGACCTATTCATCCCAAACGCCATCAACTCTAAGTCCTGTCACTCCATTCGTCGGCTCGTTTGCAAGTCAAGAAGGTTTCGAGCAGAGCGGAGTCGAGGTAAAGAGGGCAAAGGTGAAACAGTGAAAGAGATCCTCGTTTAATAGCCGCAGCACATGACCATCATAGTAGTAGTTCGTTCGGTTTGAATTGTATATGCGCCTTTCATAGGCGATGTAGGTTATAATAAACAAATCGCGGTGTGACATGCGTGACATAATAAAGATGAGCGCTTCCCCGACGCTGTACCCATGTACACCAAAGCGACCAACAGCTCCTAGATATACTTATTGTACTCCTTCCCCTCCAACGTGCACCCAGCGATCTTCTGACAGCAAAACGCGCATTCCGAGTTCGCCACTAAATGTCAAAACACCTGTTCGACGCGGTCAGACGCGTCGCGTGTCTATGAGCGATAGTCTGGTTTTTACCGATCCAAGAACGCCTCAAACGCCGCGGGCAGATGATCCTCTTAAAACCATCCTCAGACAGAAGTTTCAAGTCCGTTGCCTTGAACGCGCTGCCAGAGCAAGGGCTGAACAGGTCAAACGTCGGAGATATGTCTCTACCCCGAGTGAGGCGAGCAGTGATGGATTCGATGAGGCCATGGACGATGATGTTGAAGAAGATGACGATGCAGTTATGCAGGACGAGGTGAGATGGTTTTTGTTCTTGATAGCCAAAAGTGAGACATACTATTCGTTTGGTCTACAGTTATTCCGAAGAATTGTGGCGAGCTCCACTAGGAAGGACAGGCATTCTTATCGCGTTTCGTATGCATTAGAAGTGGGGTCGTCCTTTGATCCAGGTATGGAGGATGCGGCAAAGTGGGAAGATGAGCTTCGAGGTTTGTTGCTCCAGTTACTGGTTGTCCTAAGATTTTTTAAAACCCCCATCTTCCTGCAGCTTGCCCAACATCGGGTTCAAATGAATTTCTATCTTCAGAGATCACGACGCAACTACCGCCTTTTGAAGAAGACGAGGACGAGGTGGCAGCGTATGCGGAGCATTTTGCTGCTCTAGCAGAGTTTGAGGATATTCCAGATGACGAGTTGTTCAGTTGGAGTGATTTTGAAGATGGGGAGGAAGACAGGCCCGCACCTCCGTCCTCGTCCTTGATGACAGAGAAGGCACCAGCGCAACCTGAGCCTGAGGAGGATGCGATGTGCATCGCATAGATTTGGTTTTTCTATTTCTCGTTATATTTTCTCGCTCATTTCATCGCTTTTGTACAAATCTTGTAATTATATGTAGGTATCTAAGAACAGCGACGTCGTTCCAACTCCAACTTAACCCCCTTGAACTGCTCTGAGACCAACATCCTGTGCGCTCCCAACTAGGCTATTCAGCTGAACGGCTACGAGGCAGACCAACAGAGCGACTACTACCAGGAAAACCAACAGAACGTCACAGACTTTCCAACTTGACTGCTCATTCGGCATGAGAACGTTCAATACGATGGTCGTGTTGTCGACCGAGTAGTTGCCCCCGACGTTGTAACAACGCGGTTCTCCATTGAACTGGGGACTGTTACTGCC
>KN818364.1:6175-20989 GCA_000827485.1 Amanita muscaria Koide BX008
TCTGGTCCGCTTTGGGAATGACCTAGATGTTATTAACAGCCTCTCCGGAATCACACTGCCCGCATATTCTGGAATGTCGAGCTCAATCTCTTCGTCATTAGCCCATACACAATGCCAGTTCATTAACAGAACAGCAAGACATACGTTAATACGACCAGCTTCAATCTCTACAGATTGCTGCCAGGATTTGCTGCGTGATCTATCTCTGGTTTGGCGGTGCACCGCTGAAAGTGCACGTCACGACGCCACAACTTCTGCCACCAAGTATACAGATTGGGGGGTTATTTGGCCGTAGAAGACATAAGTACTAAGAAGGTTCACGTAACTGACACAGCCATGGCCCATGAAGGAAGCTATGTTGCAGTTGGACAGAAATAGAGCTGCCACCCCTGAATTGAACTGGGCCTTGGGTTGGGTGTGATCCCCAAATTTTTATCATCGATCTTTCCATCTCATGCATCCCTCAGCACACCATCGGCCTATCGTACAGCCCAAACAAAACTGGTCCACACTGATCTGAGGCTCAATGTTTCTGATTCTGCTCATTCTGCAGCTCTGTGGATCCACATATGCGAGCACTGACTTCGCTGGATGCTTGGAGAGGCTCCAAAATCAAGAATTCGGTCAGGTTGTGGAGGGTGCCGTCGATGTCAACGGATACAGCGTATCCAACATCACTCTGGCGGTTGGATTGACTTACTCAGCTTGCATGAATTTATGCGGCTCTGGCCACGAAACGTTCGACAAGAACCTCTTTTCACAGCTGCTGGCTGCATGGTTTCTGCCATGGCTTGCCCTGATTTCACAGCTTCCGTACGGCGGTAACGATGCTCTCAAAATTTTCCAATCCATGCTCCTTACTGTTGGATCACCAATGCTCGCGGCGTATTCTCTTGCACTTGCTGTCAACGGCAATCGATGGATGGTGGAGAGGTTCAAACGAAGCATTGGAAGCAACCACCCAAAGAGTTTTGCTGCTGCGAAAATCATGAGCAGCCTGCAACAGGTTCTCGTCAGCCTCCCAAAGGACAAAGACAAACTAGTACTGCGGTCATTGGTAGTAGTATTGCGAGAGAATGATGAGTGGTGGCGGAGATTGGCCAATGGACTCGATTATTATTCCAGCTCACAGTGGACATTAGCGGCAGTAATGTCCATGGTGTATGTTGGGCTGGCGTACATCCTGACATGGATGAACACGCTTAACAGTAACTCCAATCAAGCTTACCCCAGCGGTCAGAGCCTTGGCTCGCTCTGGCTCGCTCTCCTACCCCTCGTTGTTTGTTATCTTCAACTCTCCCCTAAGACCGACTCGGACCGGATCAACGCTGCTCTTGAACATGTGAGCGAGGTGTGCTTCACTGCTGAGGAAGAAGGCAAGCCAAAACAATGCCGCTCACCTCAGATCATCACCATACAGAGTGAAAACCGGAATATGGTTGACGAAGATAGAATATGCCCAACACCCGTGTGCTTTTATACCCGTTTCTACACGTGGTTTTGGACCGCCTTGCAGTTGTCCGCTGCTTTTGATCTTGCCTCTCAACGGGCGAGCACAGGAAGGCCGGTGCCAAGAACCAGACCAGAAGTCATTGAATACTTCTCAACAGACAGCGAAGCAGACAATACGCATTACTATGACCTCGTCAACATCTATGTCAAATCTGCGATGTTAGCCATATTCCTTCAATGGGGGACCACAGGTGCTGCCATTATGGCCATGTATCTCACACCAACCAAAGGCATGTCATGATGAAATACGAAATGATATCATCTCACCTATCGTCCTAGGTTTGGGTTGTCGTTCTGGTTCTCAACTGCTTTATGGATGCTTGTCAACTCTGACCTGGCTTTGCTTGGTCTTGTCAGATGTCTTCGCTCATAGCTTTGCAGCGTCTCAAAACAAGCGAAAGATCATTGGTGGATTCGCCATCGCATTGCGCCAAACAGGAAAGTTGCTGGCGGCGGTAAATACCGCCTGGATATTCACATCTACCTTTCTGCAATTCACCAATGCAGAAAGTAACTGCTATTGCCAAACCTCAGCCTTGGGTCTGGGTAGCAAGGCCTATGGCTCGCTTGTGTATACACCAGAGCAGGAGGACGCTGCAAAACTATATTGGGCAGGAGGCATAATTATGGCGTCCGGAACAGCGTTAGCGTTCATTATCGCGATTAATATCTTGATGAAACAACCAATAGCGCGAACCAGGGTTATTCATGGGGGCTATGAATATATTCCCCTCACTCCACAGTCAACGTCTTCTTAGCTTAGGACATCATAATGAGGACATACGTCGTTCATTGGACTGTTAAATCTTCTTTTAGGCTATTGCGCAGAAGACATTACTAGTTTGTGATCTTGTGGGAAATGGTCAATAAACTTGGACTCTGTACATAGACTGATGATTATTCTCGCATGTTTTTTGCAGTCTTCGATCCTACCAATGATGCTTTGGGGATTTGCTTCTACGGGAGGCGTTGGCGACCTCGATTGAGTCTATGTAGGTCCTGCTCAGCGAGTACCCATGCTCGACGCCGTTGATATCAGCTTCCCGAATTATGGGTGACTAGACTGAGTTGAGTAATAATCAGAATTCTGATCGTGCTGTTCGGTTACCGCCGTCACACTCCGCCACGGCGCCCTTTCCATTCTGACAAAGTTTTCTCGAATTTTGAACACCTCCGGAGTCACTTTTTCTATAATGCTGAGACGAGGCCCAAGGTTTTATTAATCGTCATCTATTGTTTCAACTGATTCAACTAACCCTTGAATGTTTTATCAAATTTCCTTCTTGTTGAAAGATCACATACATCAACGGAAAATTGAATGGGGAATTCACATTAAAACTCCGGAACACTCTCTTCTCGTTCTGTCTACTAACCGTCCACGTCTTTCCGAGTGCTGCAAAGGTCGATTCCTTGGATGCTCGATATTGTCATCGTTGGTTGTGGTATCGCAGGGCTTGCTGCAGCATACCCGTTGGGAAAAGCGGGGCATAAAGTAACCATTCTCGAGGCAGCCTCAGTCCTTAGTGAAATTGGAGCCGGTATCCAGCTTTCCCCAAGTACGAAACGATTCAACCTACCCTGATATTTAGCCTCACACCTTCGCGTGCAGATGTAGCGAAACTACTCATCAGATGGGGTCTAAGGGAAAAATTGGATACATTGGCTGTACAGCCTGAAGCGGTTTGCTTCCGTCGTTGTACGTTGTCTTATACCTATATATTTTATCTGATTTCATTCGTTTCATACAGTCGATACAGGAGAAATCGTAGGACTGGATATCTTTGGTTCAAAGACGGAAGAGGATTATGGAGCGCCATTCTACCAAATTCACGTATTCTCAGTATTCCTCCCTACTCCGTCAAACTCTCACATCGCAAACTTCAGCGTGCCGATCTTCACCAAATGCTGTATGATCTTACTGCACCGTTCGTGAACGTTCGCCTCAATAGCCGCGTCGCCTCCGTCTCCCCCAGCCTGCCTTCTCCTCACGTCGTTCTTGAATCTGGTCAAGTCATTCATGCGGACTTGATTATTGGAGCAGACGGCATAAAGAGTGTCATTCGGGCATGTATCATCAAGGAACCTGAAGTACCCATGTCGGCGGGCGATGCTGCATACAGAGCGACTATCGACGCCGAGCAGCTGTTGAGGGACCCAGATCTGGAATCTCTCATTGAGAACCCAGAGGCTACTGGTTGGATGGGTCCCAGAATGCATGTTGTCGGTTATTGCGTGGTAGGTGTTCATGCTAGGATAGTAAGGAGTATGGTGTTCATCATTTTCTTTGTGCCTCAGCGCGGAAAACGAGAGTATAATCTCGTTATGTTGCACCCGGATGACCTATTGTCTGAATCTTGGACCGCGCCGGGTGATGTTGATGAAATGTACAAAACTTACGAAGGCTGGGATCCACGGTTAGTGCCCAACCTAAACCATTGCCATCTCTGATGCAATATTTATAAAAAAACTAGCCTCCGTAAGTTACAGGCAATGGTAAAGTCGGTCCTCAAGTCTCGCATGATGGTGCACTCTCCGTTGAAAACTTGGGTCCATTCTGACGGTCGGGTTGCGCTCATAGGTGATGCCTGCCATCCTATGTTGGTGAGTGGCTCAAGCTCGGCAGACTAGCACATCCTTGACATTATTTCTCAGCCGTATCGCGCTCAAGGAGCCGCCATGGCTGTAAGTTGCCCACCCATATTTTTGACGTGATACTACAAGCTGAGTGATTTGCGCAGATCGAAGACGCTGCTGTTTTGGGCAACCTCTTCTCTCGCATAACTACTAAATCACAGATCCCCGCCTTTCTCAGAGCATACGAGACTCTTCGTATTGATCGCGCCACTAAAATTCAGTTGGCTTCTCTGGCACTACAAAAGGTGTTCCACTTTCCTGATGGACCAGAGCAGCAAGCTCGAGACGCTGCAATGCGAGAAGCTATGAGCGTGACCTTACGGGAGGCTCAGGGTGAACAAGTTTCAAGGGAAGAACAAGGAAATGGTACAAACACGTGGCTCGATAAAGCTAAGACGAAGGCAGTTTTCTCATACGATGCCCATGAAGCTGCGGAGATATGGTGGTCAGAACACGGTTCCACCGTCATTGGTTCGACGAAAGCGACGAACTAAACTCCCTCGTTTCATTTGAATTTTCGCATATCATGCATCATTCGGATATTCCCACTGTACATAATATATGTATTTATAAACTCGGCGATTTGTCCAAAACTTGTTCGCTTTAGATCTCGGCTTAGACAATGTCTGGGAAATAAACTACCAAGTTTATTCCGTTCTTGGCAGCGTCTACGGACAGCAAAACCAGAAGAGAGCACCGTTACCCAAAATGTGGCGACATCTTCATCATCACAAGACTTGGCGGGCAGGGGAATACTTGATCAACCTTTTTGACAGCCTCGATGGAAGTTTACTCGGATAAGGGATAGCTTTTGGTATACATAAGTGTATGTCAGAGCCAGGCACATCCTTCTTTCCTCCGTTCCATGCGTTTCCTCCCGCACCTCATTTTCCTTGGCACATTGGTGTCCAGCGCCCTGGCATGGGATGAAGCAGGACACGAGATCGTGGCAACAATCGCCCAAATTCACTTACATCCATCTGCGTTGCCCACCATCTGCTCCATACTCAACGATACCTCCCCAAGTCCGGGTAAACCACTGTGCCACTTAGCGTCAGTAGCGACATGGGCGGACAGTGTTCGACTAGAGAAGCGGTGGTCTGCACCTTTACACTTTGTAGGGGCGGTAGACGACCACCCGAGCAAGACGTGTTTGTTCCCTGGTAAGCAAGGCTGGGAACAAAACAGGAATATACTCAACGGGATGCGCAACGTGACCAACTTGCTTGGTGATTTTGTGAAGAAGCAGAGAGGAGGAATCATAGTCAGGGAGGATATGGAGTTGGCGAACGAAGCGCTGAAGTTTTTAATCCATTTCTTGGGCGATTTACATCAGCCATTGCATCTGACTGGGAGAAACAGAGGTGGAAACGACGTCAAGGTCTTGTTTAATGGAAACCAGACAAGTAAGTGGACACTCAAGATGTGTGAGCCGTAGAGATTGACACCGCTTGGATAGATTTGCATAAAGTGTGGGACAAGTTCCTCGTCGAGAAAGCGATTCGCACGACACCACCCAAATACAACTACCCTCTTGCAGACAAACGAGTCGAATACTCGTTACGGGGAACTTACTATGACCGTTACATACGCCAGATTGTTGCCGAAGGAATTCTGGACAGCTGGAAGCATGAAATACCAGATTGGTTGAGCTGCCCTAGGCCCAAAATTTCCAAAGATGCACCACTGGCACAGATGACGGAGCGGCAAAGCATTCTATCTTGGGCGCAGTGGTTGGTGCCTGACAACGATCCAAGTAAGGGCACAGACGATGCGGTACTTTGTCCGTATACCTGGGCAAAGAAGATTCACCCACTGAACTGTGAACTGGCATGGCCAAAGGAGTTAGATCAGGAACCCCGACAGCGATCTGTAGAGATTGAAACTGGTCGTATGTTTCCTCGTTCCGATTTGTTAGGGTGCTGGTGTTGACAGACGATTTATAGGAATCCCGTTTTCTGGTAGCGAAGAGCTCGAGCTGGATACTCCGAAATATGCAGGTGTGATTGCGGAGAGAAAGTTGGTCGAGATGATGTTAGCGCAAGGAGGTGTTAGGTTGGCGAACGCACTGAATTCTCTGTTCGCTGAGGATGTAGTATGATCTGACTAATATCATGTTTCCTGCCACCAGCAATCTCATGTGTGATTATCATTTGACTTTGACGTACCATAAGATGCTGGGGCGCTACTTTCAGTTGATAGGATGCGTCGCTTAACACGACTCCGGGTGTCTTATTGCCACCCTTATGACAAGTTTTCATACTGATTTCGCCGTAGAAACGAGTGCTACAAGCTTAAGATATCAAGATATTCAAGGTGATGAAGTCTGGTCGGATAGACGGCGTGATGTGACACACATTTCGCCACCATCGGACTTTGGCAACAGACTCGGACATGACTCTATAAATCTGTATATCCACCCAACCCCGACTCGTCTTGTGATGTTCTGATGCACCGTTATAGATTCTTTGCGCTTAGATAACAGTATTCAGCATTTTTAAATAATAGCTACATAACCTATCCAATAATTATGTCCGTTCATTAAGTAACGTTACCCTGCTAGATTTGGTTTCCCTCTACGTAAATATACCTTGAAAAGGAGTATCGGCATATCAACGAGGTCGACAATAATAAGTTCCGACAACTAGGGGATTGTTTTCGTGTAGTACGTAACACATAGAGCCCGGGTCCATCAACTCTATCGCAAATTGACCATCACGTATTCCTCGTAAGCTTGCTCCAATGAGCCAACTCGTGGCTCAGGCCTTCTCTTCAGAAGATTCATTGCTATGATGAAGAGCAACGATACCAAGGAGACCATGATCATTCCTCCTATCCAATATAAGTTCACGAGCCTGTTGTCGTCTTCCGAATATTCCAGCTTTATATAAGCTTTATTGTTCCCAAAACCCGGGAAGCTGTATCTGCAATAACAAGAGTCATATACATTGCTGAATTGCAGCAATGACAACAGGACAATATAAAAAGCATTGACCGCGGCAAGAGTCTTTGCCAACAGGCGCGTTATAGTTGCGAGCCAGCCAGCCACTTTCCGAGACAGGCCATGCAATGACGTCGTATAGCTGCGAGCTAAGACACTTGAAAGGACGCATAACATCCAGACAACTGTCGCTGCAGACCCGTAGAGCAATAGCGACCCTGACAGACAATCCAACCCTACGAGTAGATGAGCGGGGAAAAATATTGAACTTGTCATAAGTAGTAGTTATTAGATTGCTCACCTTTTGTTGGTGTGAAGTATTCCACAGCGATCGCGGGTCCGGTGATGCCCCATTGTAAGAAAAGGGCCGCGATGACAGAAACTGCAAAGATGTCGAAGAGGTCGGAGGGATCTGTTCCTGCGTGATCGTGATGTAGGGTGCAGTATCGAATGGTCTCTGATCTACTGCTCGGAGGTGTAGTATTATTGGATGCGCTTTGTGAAGCAGCATCAAAAGCGTCAGCTATTTTCCGAGCTGCTTGGAGCCACGGAAAGACACGGGCATAGAAGCAGATCGGCGTTGTACACAATTCGTCTTCGCGAACCGTGTCTCGACAACTATCGGACTCAAGGACAATCGTTCGAGAGCCAACACGCCGTTCCACCTGGTTTGTTTCTGTAGCGACATAGAAGCACTGGTTGGCATACTCCAGTGCTCTGTTGATACGCTTCAAATCTGATTTAGGGGAGAGTTGCAGATAACATATTACGATGGGAAGTAGAGAGATCCAAAGCGTAGCGGCGCTTTGCCATTGACAATTATTGGGGCCTTGAAGTTGGCTTTCGATTCTATCCACCCACGTTAATACGTATGCCAATGCAACATACACCATAGACATTATGGCCGCCAATGTCCATCGTGACCCCACAGAGTTAAGGCCATCATCGAGTCTTCGCCACCAAAGGTCGTTCTGCTGTAGCGCAATCAATGATGGCAGTATATGTTCCTCCCTTGGCAAGCCGAATGATACATGCTGGAGGCTAGCTACGATTTGTGTAGCCATCTGGCTATTGGGATGATTGCTTCTCCTGAACCGCTTGACTATCGATCGATTACTTGTCACGGAGAGTGCGAGAGAATAGGCTGCTAACATTGGGGATCCTACAGTCAAGACCATTGCTTCAAAATTATCGAGAGTGTCATTAGCGCCATATGGGAGCTGCGAGATCAGAGCGAGGCATGGCAAAAACCATGCAGTGAATAGTTTAGAAAACCCATGCCAGTCAAACGGTTGGGGACCAGAGCCGCAGGTCGTTACGCAGCGCTGGTACGTGATTCCAACCGCCTGAGTTATGTTGGAAACCTGGTTGCCTTGGCTATCGACGACACCCTGAAGGGCTGGTAGTGTTTGACGCAATACATTGTAAAGGCATGAGTCCAAATCTGTTGCATTAGCTGGGGACTGAAAATTTGCCATGACGGCTTTCAGGATGTAAGATATCGTCTAAATATGCGTTGTTAATATCAGTGCTCAGATTTTAAAAGATTAACTGAATCTGCATACCTACGGCAAAAGTACTTTCCTGATGAAGAGAGAAATTGGAAGATCGCTTAAGCAAACTGCGTAGAGAAGCGACGAAGACAGAGGTGATATCAAAGGATACCACCTGCAGTTTTACTTTGAATCCAAGAACGGGTGGTGAATTGCAGAAGCTGCGCAACTAAAGGAACGAGAATAAGTAGCCCAAGAGCATCTATACATCCTTCAAATGCCTTGAAACAGATTCTCGAAAGAGATTATTCAATCCCTCCCACTCCATGGAGGCAACGATATGACACAGAGCGGCGTTGTTAGGTATCGCCACTAATCGCGCCAGATTAAGAAATACCCGCACCAGATGAAAAATACCAATTTATTCTTGGGTAAAGGTCCCGAAAGTTTAGGGTAATATGTCGGTAGAGCAGCGATGTCGGAAGTTGATTAGGCCATTCGTCAAATGTTGTTTCCACCCTTGTAATTCGTTAGTCAGGCGTCGTTGAGTTCTCTCCATTAAACACACTGGCAGTGCGCATAAACAATCATCAGCTGTAAGGGTATTCAATGAGAGCTGCTTGATGATCAGTTGATCCGTTCCCGTCTTCTTCTCACGAAACTATGAGTGCTATACCCATTGAATTGAAGCGAACTTTCTTGAGCGCAGAGCACGGATCTTCCTCCTTCCCTGAAGAGCGCAGCAAGCAATACATCCTGTTATTCATTTTGCGTAAGGCGCTGATAAGAACGCATCAGTAGTTCGAACACGAGGATCAAATGAAGACAATTCCGTACGTGTGCACACGACATCTGATTAAATTCAAAAACGTGAAATATGTGGTTTCGGGGTAGGACGTAACAATGACAAAACAAATTCAGATGGATTTTTGTTGCGTGGACAAGTCGTTGAAATCTATTAGCCTTGCAGGGAGGGACCACCTGTAACACGTTTCGACATTGCCTTTGGATATGTAGAAAGCAGAGATGGGGGCAAGTCCCCAAGTAGCCGACAAGAAATGCGCCATGGTGATATCCACCAATCTTCTCAGTCCGTTGAAAGAGCCGTTTGTTATATCTTCGGTTCAAATGATCGATAGAGGTGAGGAAGAAATGAGGTCCTAGATCCTATAGCCATAAGATAGACTGTTGCGACTTGCGTTTCGTCAAAAAAGCCGATCACCTTCAAACTTGGAAGTTGGCGGAGGGGCAACTTACGTTGATGTTCATCCCGACACCGGCCATTTCCCTGACCCTTTCGTGGGCACTTGTTTAGAACTACCGTATGCTTTATTGCCGTCATGTGGATTAACGCTGTAGAGACCAGGGGTTGATTTGTGTCAAAATGACAAGGACAAGGCACGGAGATCTGTATCCACATATGGGTACCTTTGCTGCAATGATCCAACCTGGCCGGCCTGCTTCCCCTGGTTGCCTACATCATGATGTCCGCTATCGGATGCCAGAATGTATTGCCTCCTAGGAGACCGAAATACGAATCTAAGTAGATAATCAACCCGAGCAACTGGTACGGCTAGGACAACAAATCACGTACTGAGGATAATGCCAGTGATTAAATCGATTAACGTTAATTGTAAAATGTGGCTGCTCGAATACTAATGATGCTGTGATACTTTGTATAGTTAGTGGCAAAAAATTGAAGGCTTTCCAAAATTGACCATGATCTCTCAGACCTCGTTTGACGCGTTTTTCACCCATGCTGCATCTCGCACTCAAACATCCTCCAATGTCTTCTCCGCGCTCGTGCCACCATTGTCTCCCGAGGAATACCTGGAGGGTATTCAATCAGCAAACGAGTCTACCTCTAAGCTCCCACCAATTCGGCTAGCGCTGCTTTCATCGGACGAGTCTCGAGCCCAGCTTTTTACCAGGTGCTTGATAGAGCTGAATGAAGGATTCAACCTTCTTTTCTACGGCTTGGGATCAAAACGACAGATATTGGACCGGTTTGCGAGGGAGTACTGTGCCAAGGCGGGTCATGTTATCGTCGCCAACTCGTTCAGACCGGATTTTACGCTGAAGGAACTGTTGATATCTATCGAAAGAATCCCAGGACTGATGGACCCAGATACAACATCTTCAACTACGGTCGATAATCACGCGCAAAGAGTATGCGACGCGTTTTCTAAACCGACGCAAAGGCGCCATTTGTACATAATCATTCATAACATCGACGCGGTACCTCTACGGTCTCAGAAAGCAAAGTCATGTCTTTCTCTCCTGGCTATGAACCAGCGCATACACATAGCAGCATCCATAGACCAGATAAATGCGCCTCTTTTATGGACCTCTTCCGAATGTGCAGCACGCAAACCGTCAGCCAACATTGTTGATGAGCTAACATCGTCGTCGACAAACGGTTCTTCTTCTTCATCCCCAAATCCAAAACGCGGTTTTGCCTGGTTATGGCATGACCTAACCACACTGGAACCATACGATGTCGAACTTGCTTATGCAGATCGCTCATCCATTTCCGGCGCTCATAGCGGATCGCATCGAAAGGCATCCGAAGCAGCGTTGCTCGCTGCCCAATCTGCGGGCACAGCTATGAGCGAAACAGCGGCTTTGCACATTCTGGCGTCAGTGACGCAAAGGGCTAAGAAACTGTTTACTTTAATGGCGACGAGACAGTTGGAAAGTATTCGGGAATCTGCTAACGCTGCGGGAGCAGGAGAAGGCGCAAATGCTGTGGGAACCGCAGACCTACAACAACACGGGATCGGGTATGATGTTCTGTTCAATGCAGCAAGGGATAACTTTATCGCGACGAACGATACGGCCCTTAGGGCATTGCTGGGAGAGTTCAAAGACCACCAATTGGTGATTTCTGCACAGACCGGGGCAGGGGGAAGTGGAGAAGTTTTGTGGATTCCAGTTAGAAAGGAGCGGCTGGCGAACTTGTTACAGTCCTTACAGGATGACTAGTCCTTTTGTTTGACATCGTTCACTGTACCAAACAAACGCTTCTCCCCTTCTCCTCTACAGCTATGCGTCATCCACGTCGTGAAAGCAGACCATCCGTATCTCATCCACAAGTCCATGAGGACAGACACCAGGGCTCTTCAAAATCACCAAGGGTCCAGCGTAATCGCACACCGGCCCCAAGCCAACCTCCACAACCAGCAAGCATGGGAATGTCGCCCGCGTCTAGATATGACCATAATCTCAAGGTTCTACGCCGACGGGATCCTTCCATAATATCGATATTTGATCAGTTCAGTCATGTATGTGTGTATCATCATAATGGAATGAAATGGGAAAAGCAGGGTTTCGAAGGAAGCATGTTTTTGTACGAAAGGTCGGTTTCTTCTTCTTCCCTTCGTGATTCAATGCTATATTCGCGATTATAGAGATTCTTATCCACCTTATGGGTTCTACATCCTTAACCGGATGGGTATGGAAGATTTCATCCATCGTCTATTTCCCGAAGACGACATCCATGCCCATGGCAGCTATCTCATGATCCGGTCCTACCCCGACTTTACTGCTGAACGAATCAGGGCTATCCAGTCCTTGCACGATCCGCTGCCAGAAAAGTTCTCAGGTGTCTACACTGTACCGAACCTGGACAAACTCGGGCACAACGATAAAGGGCGATCACAAACGGTTGGCCTCTGGATGTTTGCGACGGACGCAAGGGAGCCTATGATTGATGTCATGTTACGGTGTGTGATGTTTGCGTAGAACAGTGCAGAACTGATTGATATGTTCATGTTTCACAGCCTTCATTCGTATATCAAGAAAAACCTCCCGTATCCGGACGAATTCAGATATGGTCCAGGACGGCCGCCTCCTCCTCCCAATCATCACCCCAATCAGTCGGCTGCCTCTAGTAAAAACAATAGAGGTCTGTTCAACATGGGAGCGTTCTCGATGTAACCGGGCTGACACCGTCGTATTGCAGCTGATACCAGCCCGTCTCTGTCCACCAATGGCAATCAGTCATATGAATCTGCTAGCGAAAGCGAATCTATCACTTTTTCCGAGGTTGGCCGTAACGCACCTGGCGACGGTCTCTCCGATCTTGACAAACTTTTTATGAAACTTCAATCCACTCCTGCCTCATCTTCTGCCAACGCTGTATCACCGCAGAGTTCTGCGGCTATACCAACTGTATTACCATCCAACTCTCAAATGTCCGTCGATTCTTGGTTTGCTGCTTTGACAGGTGCCGAACCCACACAACCCTCAACTCAAACTCAAACTCTAACTCAAGTCACAACTGAAGATCCAACACTTCAACCACCGAGCTCCACTTTCTCGTCAACAAACGGGACTACTTTATTAAACAGTATTTTTGCATCTGCGACACCTATCCACACGAACACGAACAATGTAGTTACCAGTATTTATTCTCCAACACCAACCACCTCTTCGGCACCCAGTGTCCTCTCTCAAGATGTGTTATCCAACCTTCTTGGTTTGCCTCCGTCTAGGAGTGCTTCCGTCGTTTCGGCCTCTAGCACTTATAGTAGCAATGCTCCCAGCTTGCTCAGTGCTTTCTCACACCCAAGTTCGAGGGAAGGAGACGATGAAGACGATGGAGGGAATGACGATGCCGAAAGCTTGATTACGAGCGCAAGTGATAGAGGGAGGAGGAACCGTTCACGCCCAAATGGCAACGGTGTATATTCTTCGGATGGGGCGTACTCAGAATCAAGCACGGTGCTTGATACAGAAGCGGAGCTCGAGCATCCCATTTCTGGAACGGGCCCGAGACGACCGTCGTTGGCTCAGGCCGCGGAGAGTCTGCTGAGGACGAGCGGGCAGACAGTGAATGGGCGCCAAGCCCACGACCATGGCGTCATCAACGGTGACGCCACTCCACGTCCACCGTCGTTCATGCAAACTCATTCTTCGATGTTGAGAATGAGTTCTGTATCCAAATTGCAAGGAGCTTCACGCATGCATCGGTGCGAGAGGGGAGGCGATGGACGCTCTAGTGTTCCTCCTCCTCCTCCTCCCGCAGCAGCAGCGCCTTCCGTCGAGCTCTCCCTCTCTACGTCGACCGTGCGTGGAAGCAATTCGAACATACACCAGCGACAGTCGAATAACTCCCTTTCCAACAACGACAGCGCTGCTGGTGGGGCGAACGGTTTCAGGCACCGACCTTTGGTGCCCTTTTCCGCTGATTCGGAATTGTGGCCCTACCCTCCACCCCTGCCGGGCTCGTCTTCCGAGTTTGATGCCGATGCAAACGAGAGTGACGATGATGGAGACATTATCGAACTTGACTTCGAGGAGACGAGCGCATTGAGCGATATGAATGCATTCAAGAAGGCGCAAAAGAAAGGAAAGGAGAAGAAACTCTCAAGTAGGAACGGGCCCGTGAACAGTACTATGAGCGCGGGTGGTAGTGCAGGCTCAGGAGTGGAGAGTAGCCTGGGGCCGCTCACCACGAATGGAAAGGCGAAAGGGCGGAAGAAGACAAGGAAAGAGAAGGAAGCGGAGAAGAGGGAGCAGATTGAGAACAGCTGGGACGCGCCGGCTCCTGTTCCCAATCCTCTGCCTAGCGTCCCGCTAGGACTGAACGATAACGCCAATCACGCGAGGTCACCAACGCCGAAGAAAGCTAGCAGCGCGACGCCGGTCGTTAATGGCAATCAACAACACCAACAGGTCCGGAAGCAGATGATCAAGGTCAACAACGGGAGCTCTGGAAGCTCAGGCTGTAACTCGGGTGCCAGTACTGTGGTTGATCCTGGCCTGGTCAAGGATTCGTTGATTTCAACGTTGCTGGGACAGCCACAGAGACCTGGTAAACTTGAGAGGATGGCATTCGTGAGGGAGGTTTTGACGTTGATTCATGTAAGTTTTGTGACAAATGACCTGTGTCCTTTCAGTTGTGCTTACTTGCGTTAATCAGAATGACCAATCATTCGTGGACACCCTCTGGAAGGAATACATGGACAAGTGTTATACAGAATGAATACGGATGTTATCCATACGCTCTTTGTTATGTATAATAACCCTGAATCTGTAAACATTAGGGTTTCCTTCCTTGCCTCCATTACTTACACCTCCAGATTCTCTGCTTCCTTCCACCTTCCCTGATTCCTGTAAGTTGATGCCAGATTGGCCATTGCAGTGAGGGTGTCTGGATGACTTGCTCCAAGGATTTCCTTCCTTGCCTCCATCACTTGCTCATTCAGACTCTCTGCCTCCTTCCACCTT
>KN818364.1:21890-36017 GCA_000827485.1 Amanita muscaria Koide BX008
CTGATTCCAGTAAGTTAATGCCAGATCACCCATTGCAGTGAGGGTGTGTGGATGACTTGCTCCAAGGGTTTCCTTCCTTGCCTCCATCACTTGCACCTTCAGATTCTCTGCCTCCTTCCACCTTCCTTGATTGTTGTAAGTTGATGCCAGATTGCCCATTGCAATGAAGGTGTCTGGATGACTTGCTCCAAGGGTCTCCTTCCTTGCATTCATCATTTCACTGTACGGCTTTTCAGCCTGAATCCAATCACCAACTCTATCATAAACCAATCCAAATCTTTCTGCCTCATCATCAAAATATTCCTCATCTGCAATACATTTCAGTCCATGTTCAGTATTTGCTGTGATATGGGGAGCCAGAAGTCTACAGAACCTGTAGTTGTCTTCTTGGTAATCCAACCTTAATGAACAAGCTAAAAGTGCCTTTGACTTTTTGCAATAATCTGAAGCATTTGCATTTCCTACTGGTATTCTGTCCCTGCTCCATGTCTGAACCAAGGGATGAACTGAATACAACTTCCCACTGCTCTTTATTAAGGAGAATGACACCAAGACTTTAATACCAGCCTCAAACTGGAATCCATCCCATTTCCCATCATCATCCAAGAAGAGTGTTTTGCAGTCCAGGAGAGAAATGGACTGTGGTAAGCCATTAGTTATTTCACCCTTCCTTTCCATGAAATTCAAAGCTGCATTCTTGAAAATTTCTTGAGAGATGTTGTCATGATGGAGAAAAGCAAATATTTTGTGAAGGGTGAGTGCACTTTGAGCTGCAAGGCTTTGTCCTCTGTTTTGTCCCTCTGTTCTGCATTTGATTGCTTCAGTAGAAATCTCCCATGTCCCATATGTAGTTTTGTTGTAAAGTGATGCCCCTCTGAACTCCTCATCTGACATCAATTTGGCTCTGTGTTCCATAAACAAATCAAGATAATGATCAAGCCCACAGCCAGATAACATGACATATGCCCCAGCTTGATCAATTGCAAGGGGAATACAACCCAATGCCGCAACAAGTTTTTTAGCTGCTGTTGCAACATTCACAGAGTTGTTATCAATCATGGCTGACTTCAACAACAGGGCAATGGCATCATCTTCTCCCATCTCTGTCACTTCAAGGCAAGTTCCTGAAGTGATCCTTGCCAAACCCTTATCCCTGCTAGTTATCAAGAAACCACCCCTATTGCCAGGAGGAATGAACTTTTCAACCACTTGACATCCCCCATCTGCATTATCAAACACCACAAGCCAGTCATCTCTATCAGAAATCCACTCTAACACAGATTCAGATGAAGGTGTAGCATCCACCTTGTATTTCTGTCCAATCTGTCTGAGACAGAGGTCAATAGTATGCTCTGAAGAAGCATCAATCCAAAATACATCAGAAAACCTAGGATAATTGACATCAAACACCAAACTGACAAGAAAACAGAACCTCAAACCATTTCTCTCTCTCATGTTGTTCAATGAATTTGAGACATATCTGAGTCTTACCAATACATCCCATTCCATACAAAAGGAGCCCCTTCCTTTTACCGTCAATTTTCAGTAGAAAGCAATCCTTTAAAGCCTGTAGATAGGTGTCACGGCCTGTGTAAAAGGTACTAGGAGACTGCAAATGGGGTAAAGGTGGGATCTGATCATAAGCAGAAGTGTTGGAGGTGACATAGACATTCTTGGTCTAAGGTGACACTATGAGCATGCTGCATAGTTACCGAAACGGCGACATTTAACTTACATAATTGCCGCCCACTGTTGTGAATTCACCACCAGCAATAGTAAAGTTCTGAGCATTTTGAAACGCCAAAGCGTTTGGGCCAACCATGAGGATCAATGGCGTTCGGGTGATCGAGCGTGCGTGTGCGGTGTACGTGATAGTCAGGAAGAAAGAAGCAATGTCACATATGTCACGCGACTCCGCACTGTATGTTCGAACTGTTCGCTGTGAAGCCTGGACACCATACGCCTTTCAAACGAACACAAAGGGAGAAACACACAGGCAATATTTTCACGGCTACTGCATGAATTAGCATAGTCAAAATCATACCCACGTCCTTGATATGACACGATTGTCCACGATTGTTTTATGTTCAGTCTCGAAACCTCACCCTTGATTCCTTGAAGCTCTCCAGCCTCAGCGCTCAGCTGCAGTGACGCATCAATTCTCATTGACCACTTTTCTCTGGCAGACGTCCACGGGCCCTCGCCTCGGAAGCGGAGATACTCCGCACTTCCCTGGGATCCCTCACGAGGTTATCTGAGAGTATCGAGTAGGGCGTTGCCGGCAGCAATGACTTTTGAACTGGTACTATGATCAGATTTTAAACCAGAATCTCAGACTAACCCACGTCTACAGCGTCCGCTTGCATCTCGTTATCGTTTACGCAATTGGACAGGTCGGAAAAGAAAATCTAGCGAATCTAGGGGACAATGCTTACGGACAAAATGAATACGTCAAACCGATGTTCAGGACTCCAGACCACTAGTAGGGATGGCCGGGCCTGTACTGCCCTCCACCGGGAACTCGGATACCCATAGGCGCCCAAATGAAAGTACCAAACTGCACGTATCAGCGCAAGAAAAGGAAGCAGGTAGCTAGGAATCCAAGAGACTGAAAACGTTGTTACTGTTCTTGATAATAATGAATCATGCATATCCTCTTTCACCACACTTTTTGAATGATTCGGTGTTTGTGCCACAAGTGCTTCTCTCCTCGGCAGATGTGGAAGTGTTGACGAATCCTTACCTTGGCGTCCAAGAGAGTCGTGAACGCAGACAGGGACTCGGAGACAATTCACCGATCATCCTATTTCGTCAAAGAATGCCGCCTGAACCAGAAACGGCCATTTCCTATCTCCCATGTCTTTGTATTTCACGAAAACGAATATACAAATCTCTCAACTGCTGTCCACATATTATGAAATTGGCGTGCTCAGTGTCTTGGAACGTGACTTCTTTTTCTCCGCAAGTTTCTTCAACACCTCCTTCATCTTCTCATAATCCTTCGCGACTTTCTCTACCCGTGCCCTCTTCCGTCGTGTATTCAAATGCGACCAGTCTTCCCCAACACCGACCGCGCTTCCCACGAGCTCGATTGGAGGCTCTGGGATTTTGGGTTTCGGGACAGTGTCTGGGTCGACGGGTATCCACGCAAACAGATTTTGTGACAGTGTCGAAGGTGGAGACGTTGTCGACGCCGACGACGAAGGAGTGACTGGTGTCCGCGTCACCGGTTTCATACGGATAACGCCATTGCCTTCGAGTATGGGTAGAAGAGCCGTTTTGAGGTACCTTTGTAGGGATGTGAATATATTCTCCCCGGCGACATTTGCCTCACTTACCTCATAGACCTCACGGGATGGCTTGGATTCGGTGGTCGTGCATCTTCTCTAGTCCAAGGGAGATATGCTGGCTTGAAGAAAGACGGAGGGGATTTACGGGTAGCAAGGTTGAATATTTCGGCAGTAGTGAGTCCGTTGGGACCTAGGGATTCTTTCAGGACGCCCTGGACAATACGTAGCGCTTCACGCGTTGCCTTGGCGATAGTTATCTCTCGTCTGTGTCTTAGCCCTTCCCGGAAAGCTTTGGAAGTGGTCCTGGACATGAGCTGAGGAAATGTTTGTATACAGTCACGGTCACATCGAGAATAAACAAAACAATTTTTGCAACATGTACTTCAGTACTTAGTAAGTATGTACTTGTCATACCGTACAACTACAATAAGGGATAAGAAACGACTTTCTCAGTCACGGCTGCGGCTGCGTGAGCTAGCAGCAGACCTAGAACTAACAGACATTGACGATCCAGTTGATGAAGCAGACCGTCCACGCTTTTGTTGTGGAGGCGGTGAAATTGACATGCGACGATTTTGAGCGTCTCGAGGTGATGGAGAACGCGGTGATGGGGAACGAGAATATTTGTTTGGACGGCGTCGCGGAGGAGACCGCTCCACGACTCCTCTCCGACCACCTGGCGAGCGCGGTGGTGGTGGTGGACTCCTCGATCTGGAGGAGGACATCCGACGGCGGTGATGGTCTGGTGAGCGACTGGAAGGGGATTTCGCCCGCCTGGGAGGGGAACGAGACCGGGACTCGTACCGCCGGCCTCGCCGAGGGGGAGGAGGTGGACGAACACGGGGTTGTCGAGGAGGAGAAGCAGGCCGTTGACGATCTCTCGGAGCTGAAGGAGGCGGTGGTGGTGGAGGCATTTCACGCCTCCGAGGAGGGCTCCTACTTCTGCTCCTAGTATCGTTTCCACGCCGGTACGGTGGAGGACGAAGCTTTTCAGATTGAGGACGGTTATTTTCCTCGGTCCTGATTCTCTCCCGTTCTCGTCTTTCATTCTCCCATCTCGCCTTCTGTTCTGTCATCCTTGCACGGTCTTCCTGTTTTTTGCGCTCGCGCTCCTCGCGTTCAGCAATACGTTTCATCTTCATTTCTTCTTGCTTTTCACGGTCAAAGGCATCGCCTTCTTGATAATCTACCTTCGTTCCAAGGGCACGCGCCATCCTTTCCAGCTCGGACTTTTTGGCTGCAGCGAGCGCATGTGTATCCGATGATTTCAGACTTTTAGGTGCTGGAGCGAAAGCAGCCAGATTGTTGAGCAGTTTCTCTCGCAGTGCGCTGACTTGCTTTTCAACCTCGTCCTCGTCAATCCTACGATGTTTTGTGAGAAAAAACCCGACCAATCTTTGGAAGAAAGCTTACCCGTCTTCCTCGAGCTGAAGCTGCAGCTCTAGACACTTGATTTCCACTTTACGTTTCCTTTCATGCTCTAAAATGGCTTCGTCTGGCTCTCGGTGCTTAGGTGGGGGGGCGTCCCATGCATTTTGGCGATCCTGGGGACTCTCGTACTTGCGGAGAACGGACAAGTTGCGAACGACATAGCCATTCGTACCGCTGTAGGTGTTGTTAATGGTGCGATATCGCGCGAATGAAGCAGGAACTCACCTTCCGCGAGGTGTGGTGAGGCCGATTCCGTTGTACATGACTGCGACAGGCAAAGAGGCGTGGGAACTGTAATCATGACTAAGCGACTTCTAAATACAGATATTCCAAGTTCTCATGTTGTTCAGTGCATTCCGTACAGACATTTATTTTAATAAGATCTCCCAAACATCGTCCACCTCTTCGCATCCTTTCCACACCCCGTACACTTCGTGACTCCAGGCTCAATTGCCGGCCAGCGTGACTGGTCAAACGGAATAGCGAGCGACTTGGCACCTGCACTTGGAGCGCGCTCGTCCGTAGGTTCAGATCTAAAGATTGGAAATGTCATTCATCATGAAACCACAAACAAAAAACAAAACACTCACGCTCTCCCACTCCTCTCCTTGATATCATCTTCACATGCTTCAACTTCACACCAAGGTATCACGATAATACACTTGTTGTCTAGTGTCGGAACCACGTCTTTCCAGTCAGTCACTGGGATCACCCGTGAGTCGTACACCTCTTTAGCACGGTTGAACATGTCTTTTTGAACCGTTTCCAAAAGAGATTTCACTGTTTCTTCCACGTTGGAAAGCGATATCGGGTTCTTGGCACCCGTGTCCCGACGAACAGTGAGCGTTTGATTTTTGGCCAAGTCGTTGGGACCAATTTCCAGTCGGACTGGAACTCCCTAGCAGTTTGTTTTTAGTCTGGGACCCAAAAGAAAACGATGTTAATCTGACCTTTTGCTCCCAATCATTGAACTTGTAACCGGGAGTGTACCCATCCCTCAGATCAGCCTTGGCTCTGATTCCAGTCTTGCGCAACCTCGTCGCCAACTCCTCGCATGATCCGTTAATCTTGCTCCTATCCTCGTCCGACGTACGCGCCGTAACACCACAAGGAACGACGATAGCCTGGATAGAGGCAACACGCGGCGGAAGTACCAAGCCTTGGTTATCACCGTGCACCATGACCATCACACCAATCGCCCTGGTGCTAAGGCCCCACGAGTTCTGCCAGACGTATAGTTTTCCTTTTCCGGTAGGATCGTTGGGGTCTTCGACAGAGATATCAAACATCTCCGGACGAGAAAAGTTTTGGCCAAGACAGTGCGATGTGGCTGCCTGGATTCCACGGCCGGAAGTGGGGACGAAGCCTTCAAGGGTGGTCGTGTACAGACCCCCGGCGAATTTTTCCTTGTCGGACTTGACACCGGGAATGACTGGGACAGCGAGTAGGTCTTCGTAAACTTGCCGATAGAGGTCAAGGATATGCAAGACTTCGGCGTCTGCCTCGGCTTTGGTCAGGAATGCGGTGTGGCCTTCTTGCCAGAGGAATTCACGGGTACGAAGGAATGGCTCTGTGAGTTTCAATTAGTTTGTAAAAAGAGGCAAGGTGATGATTTTTGGACATACGAGGATTCTTAAATTCCCAACGTACAACGCTGTTCCATTGGTTGAGCTTGAGAGGAAGGTCGCGGTGGCTCTTGATCCACTTTGAGTAGTCTGTAAATCATCATGAATAACATACAAAAGTTAAAATCCTTTGTGACTGACATGGGTACATTGCTGTCTCGGATGTGGGACGAATGGCGATTGGCTCTTCGAGGTCAGAGTTTCCACTAATGATAGCCGATCACTGTCAATCAACAATCATAAGAATATCGAAAGGGCATACGCTCGTGTGACCCAAGCAACTTCTGGAGAGAACCCTTCGATATGGTCCTTTTCCCGTTCCAGAACCTTGGCAGAGACGAACATGGGGAAATACGAGTTTTGAACGCCGATTTCTTTGATCTTTCTATTGAACCACTCTACCCGGCATTCGTGAGCATAAAACTAGGCCGACAAAAAGAACGCACCTTGGATCTCCTCCCAAATACTGTACGACCATGGTTTAAGGATATAACAGCCACTGACGCTGTAATAGTCTAGCATATCTGCTTTGATCAGGACCTGATCTTCGTCAGCGGCGACTCTGATGGAGCAAACCGTCAACAAACGCTTACATTGGTATACCATGAAGCGAAATCGACTTCTTTCTTGACACCGACAGCGATCTGGACTGCTCCTTCTATCTTGGCGTCTTTTTCTTTTTCCTTTGTCGGTACCGCTCCTCCTCCGGCGACGGGGGCAGGAGCAGGAGCACTGGACGATGCCAATTCGGAAAAGTCAAGGACGTTGAGCTTGGTTTCAGTTGTTTCTAGGCTGCGGAGATACGCGATGACATCTTTGCCTTTTAAAAAGACGGTGGAGGAAGAGGAAGATGCGTGCAGGGCATATATGGTATCCGAGTCAATCGAGGCGTCTACAACCGTCGTGACGCGCGAGAATGTGTTTTGAGTCAATGCGAGTGGGGAGACTTTTGGCAGAGGTTAGATCGAGCTGATCCAAGTGGAGTGCCACATACGCGAGTTTTTATCCAGAGAGAAGAACTCGGTCAACAGATCTTCAGAGGCCAAACGGAGTTCTTTGAGGTTGAGTTTCTTGCCGAGTGCACTGGAAGAGGTCTCGGTGTCCTCGTGGGCAACGACAACGAAAGGGACGGGCGTGGCTGTCTTGGCAGTTTTTGGCTTGTATACAAGAGTTTTCAAGAGACTGAAAGAAGCAGGGGCGGAAGATGAGGCGAGGATGGCATCTTTCCAGCCTGCAGGGGAGTTGGTGTCGTTGTGGGATATAGCGCCTACTGGCGTGATGGAGAGCGAAGCGAGAGAAGACTCTATAGTCATCTTTGTAGGTGTTCTGGAGATGTGTCTGGTGGTTGTCGTCGAGAAATGCAGTCGAGGATGAGATATGACTTGTGTTCTGGGTCTTATCTGATGGCGGAAGATGCACAAACTCCTGACTCGGAGCATTCCCAAATTTGAAAACAAAAATTTGGGGGCTCGTCGTTGCGAGACGCGTTCAACGCGATTCAGGTTCGTTTCGTGTCAAAGATCAATAATTTTTTTATTATCTTATCATTGACGACGACAACGATGGAAGTGCCGGTGTATGGCAATTATCATGGGTACTACTCTAAACGACCGGCGATAAATGATCCCAGACTGGCTATTCTACCGAAAGAGCTATTCGTAGGCGCCAAGGTGCTAGACGTCGGCTGCAACGAAGGATGGGTGACATGTGAGATAGGTACGCGCTCGACTACTGATCTACTGCAATACTGAATTTCCTCCTAGCACAGAGACTGGGCGCACATAAAGTAGTGGGAGTGGACATTGACGAGAGCTTGGTGAACGCAGCGTGGAGGAGGAGACGAGCGGTGTGGTCATCGCAGGGACCAGACGGCCAACCTGATTATTTTCCTGCGTCTTGCGAGCACGAGTTTGGGCCGTTGCCTGTTCCTCCTGGTGGAAAGGACGTGTTCCCGCACAACATCACGTTCAGGACGGCGGATTGGATAGAGGAGGAGATTGTGGAAGACAAGGACGGATACGACGTCGTCATCGCGTTCTCATTGTCCAAATGGGTTCATCTGAACGGAGGCGACGAAGCGGTTGAAAAGTTCTTCCGACGGGTGCATTCGGTTCTGAGGCAAGGAGGCACGTTTATCCTCGAACCCCAGGCTTGGGAGACGTATGCCAAAGCAAAGCGTATGAGCGTGGTGAGTTCTCTGACCAAAATTAGACGCTGACGGCGCTGACTGGGTGGCAGAAACTGAAAGAGAACGCTAAAAAGCTTAAACTGCAACCGGATGATTTTCCAGAGGTGTTGGGCAACGTTGGCTTCGCTGCGCCGCAGCGTCTGGGTGTTGTGGGGGATGGAGGTGAGTGAGCGCCGGGCGCCATTTGGGCTTGGGTGATAATGATCTCCCACAGGATTTCGGCGGCCAGTGGATCTGTATACGAAACTTGAAGTGTAGAGCTGTAGAACTGTAGCGGTAGCACTCCGTAGTAACCGCAGTGTCTGCGTCGCAGTGGGTCGTGTCCCTTTTATCACCATCACACACGACGCCCACGGCTCAGGTATCACTTACCATGATGCTGAAATCTAAGCACCCCTCGCCTCAAGAACAGACACCGCACCTCCCACCGGGCCTTATCAACCATGGCAACACTTGTTTCATGAACTCGGTCCTTCAGGGCGCAAGTATCGAGCACGTTGGGCATAACGTACATTACTGACTGGATCCCCATACAGCTTATTGCAACGAGACTCCTTCATGACCTCGTTATCTTTTCACCCATCACCCCAGATCTCCAGCGTCGGCTGCCAACCTCCCTGGTTTCCTCCCGATCACCGCAGCTGACAAACGGCCATGGCATCGCCGGCCAACACGAACAACCATGGTCAGATTCCATGCCAATAGGAGACCAGTTTCTTCACATCATGACTCGTGCTTGGGATGCCCAGTCAGAGAGGAAGAGAAGTTCTCTCAGTCCAAGGTACGTGCTCTTCCACGCCCAAACAATCCTGATTTGAAATCTCCCGATGCACAGACCCCTACTCACCGAGCTGGGCAAAAAGTACCAACAGTACTGCGACTTTGCACAACAAGATGCTCACGAGTTTCTGCGTATCCTGTTTGATGCCATGCGGATGGAGGAAGTAGACGTACGTTCGCCCAGGCATCCTCGTCAGTTATCGTTATGAACCCCTCTTTGTAACAGATGATCAAGAAACGCCAACCTCCACCACCAAAGAGAAAGCCACTCAAGCGAAAACGCAGTCGACGTAGCTCGACCGTCGTCGCTCCTCGCACAGATACCCCTACCGATACCCTCCTTCCGTTCCCAGACATGCTCTTTGGCGGCCAGCTTGCCAGTATCCTCGTCTGCCAAAAATGCAAACGGATATCCCAAACATACGAAGACTTTTACGATATCTCGCTCTCCATCAATCCAGAAGACTATGCCAACTCATCATCATCTGCATTTTCGACCGCGCCGCCTCTTGGTGCCGCTGCTAATTTCTTTGCCAATTCGTTTAAAAATGTGGGTAAAGGAAAGGGGAAAGATGTCAAATATACCAACAAGGATACAAGAGAAGCCAAAGACGCAAAGGAGGGAAAAGAAGAAAAGGAAGGAGAAGCTGATGAAGCAGAGCTGCTCAGGAAAGGACGTCACCGACACGGGCACGAGCGGAGGCGAGACAAGTTTAGAAAGCTTGCTCGTAAAATCGTCGTGTTCAATGGCCATGCAGGGACAACAAAGTCTGGTCCAGGGACCCCCCGATCGTCCTCTGTACCTCCAAGTGAAGAAAGAATCAATGATAAGGACATTGCCGCCGCCAAAGCCGCTGGTGGTAGAGAGGTCTTAAGACGAACAAGAAGTCGGAGCCTGGACCATTTCCACCGCGTTCCTGATTTGGGGACGGAAGGCCCCGAGGCGGCCCATGATCAAGCCAGTAATTCCGATGGTGAAGAGAGTGTTACGGGAAGAGATGAGTCGGTGACACCGCCGAGCGATTGGGACGTGGTGAAAGAAGGGGAGGTAGCTGAAATCAGAGCAGAGAAAGCTGATGAAGTTGTCGTTCTACCCCCAGATGATGGAAAGAAGGAGAAGAAGGCAAAGGACAAGGAAGCAGACGGCTGGACGAAACTCGGCAAAAGGCTCAGTATGAGCGTAGGTCTGACACGACCATCTAGAGGCAAGGATAGAGAAAGAGAAGACGACAAGGAAAGGGAAAAGAAGGACCATCAAGATGAAGATAAACCCAATTCACGTAGACCGCCCCATAACCCGAAAGTACTCATGAACGCCCTTCTCGATGATATTCGAGCAAGACGCAAGTCGAGGGAATCCTCCCCCGATCCTTCGTGGGTGGCCCCAGACGTGCCTCCTGTTCCGCCCTTGCCACCACTTCCACCAGCTCTTGGAGCTAAAGCGCGGCCAGTTAGCACACCTCCATCTCCATCACCTCAGTCTTCCCCGTATTACACCGCTCATACTTCATCTCCGCTCTCCCAACCGCTTCATGAAGATAAAGAACAACCTCAACCACCTTCTCTGCTCGAGACAGATTCGTCCGTCACACTACCCTCGTCATCTGCACCTGCACCCTCCTCCCTTTCATCCAGCAACCCAAAATCTCATAGACTATCGCAGGATAATGCCATCCGGCCTTCATCACCCAAACACCCCATGTATAAACCTTATCATCCACCCAGCCCAACGCCAGCAGAAGCAGAGTACCTCCGACGGATTTTGGCTGATACGGATGTGTCAGGTTCTAAATCGTCGCCAACGCCATCTGGTGGATGGCCACAGTCTTCTACGTCCTCGCATTCGCTCGTGAATCCCTTTACACTGTTGATGAAATCTAGTGGAGGGGCAAAGAACAAGGTTTCCAGCGTAGCTTCTGGTCGTTCAGGGAGCGAAACCCATGTCGCCAGTAGTTCAATCCTCGATGGTGCGCCTGGAGGGGAAGTAGATGCCCGACAAGGATCAAGGACTGGATTGAACCTAAACTCAAACTCACACGGCGGAAAGTGGTCAACATGGTTAGGGATGCATAGACGCAGCGGAATTGAGGAGTGCTTACGACTCTTCACGAGCGTGGAGGTGATGGATAACGAGAACATGGTTGGTTGCAGACGGTGTTGGAAGATTGCTCATGAGGGGAAGCAGAAAGGCGATGATGGCGAAGACGAAGACGAACGAGAGGACGATGATGAAGAGGACGATGATGACGATGATGACGATAGTGACAGCAATGAAGACTATCCCTCCGTAAAACCACCACCTCCGCCGGGCCTTCGTCTGGATACCCCCGGCGGAATGCCTATACCCACTATCTCGACCACCGGACCCGAAGCTGAATCTCTCTTTGAGCCACTTTCTCCCCTTTCCTCCGCCACGCCGACTCGAACTTCTCGGGTGCTACATCCACTGCGGTCTAACAGCGCTGACTTTATCAGTCTCTCTGCCCTCTCATTACGAGAAGTCAGCAGGCTGGAAACGGACATCTCCGACAGGCCCGTTGCGCTTGCTCGCAACGCCTCGTCACCATCCATCCCCTCGGCTCTCACGTCGCCCGAAACGCAATACCCGCCTCCTCTTCCCTATCCGCTCTCCAATCAGCTGTCTGAGGGTACTCATGGACTAGGGAGCTCGCTTGATATTCCACATGCAGCTTTTTCGAGAAGGACGCGCTTGGCGTCTTCTACGGATGGAGAGAGTGACGAATATGAATCCGGGTCGGCAGTGGACAGTAGCAGGAGTGGCGAGGGAACAGATTTCCAGGACCTGGACGATGGCGATGGTCTTTCCATTGGCTCGTCCTCGTCTGTCTCCGTTTCCCCATCACCAGAAAGCGACATTGCTGCTGTCCGGAATAAGAATGCAGGTTTGGCAGAGATTCCGGAGGTGTCGATTGAGTCGCTAGCCGGGATACTTGAAGCCGGTACCCGTGTGGATGCTACAGCGGAAGCGGAAGAAGTCAAACCAGTAGCAGTAGAAACGACGCCGACCAAGAGCAAGAGTGCAAAGCCGCCTAAAAAGCCGAAACCTGTTGTCATGCGACCAGCGTATAAGCGATACCTCATCTCCAGTGCTCCCGCCGTTCTAGTTATCCATCTAAAACGGTTCCAGCAGATGAATAAAGCGCCATTGATCTCATTCACACCGACGTACGGATTCAGAAAGCTTGAGGACTATGTGACGTTTCCAGAGTATCTTGACCTTACGCCTTTTTTGGCGCCGAAGAAGGAGGATATCATCAGCAAGGAGAAGGCTGGTAAGGACCGGAAAGGGACGACAAACGAGAAGAAGAATGAGAGATGCATGTACCGCTTATATGCTGTTGTTGTGCATATCGGTAACATGGTGAGTCGCAACGCGTTGGAACAGTCAGCTAGATATTGATTGCTTTTTTCTTGGTAGCTTGGTGGTCACTATGTCGCGTATACCGCTATTCCTGACCGACTTTCAGCCAGACCAGATTCAGCGGGTTCTTCTACTTCTTCGTCTTCCTTTGGCACCCAGAACGAATCGAAAACGTCCTTTACCGGCACTGAGTCAGCCACATCGGGCAAGCTGGTGGATTCTACACCGCCACCTATGCAGAGATCCAAATCTAAAGGTGGGAAGCAAGAAAGACGATGGGCATATATCAGCGACCAGGTAGTTCGGCTTGCAACGCTGGAGGAGGTGCTCAAGGCTAGGGCCTATATTTGTATGTACGAGAGAATCTGACGGTTTCTTTTTTCTTTGTGCTTTGCGCTTGTATGTATGTATATAGATCATTTGAGGGGTTAAAAGAGGTACTTACAATTACATGTACAATACATCTATTTCAATGCTACTCATGCATTTCGTTCGAAAATCAGTTTTTCTGATTCCAACGCTGTCGTCAAAGCTTTGTATATACGAAACATGGCAACGCTCAACTTCTGCAGCTGTTGGGCCGCGGATACCTTGAACGTTGAAGTTAGAGATTGTGAGCACTTCACTACTATTTCGTCACTCAGGGCTTCGTGCATCATAGGATTTCCTCAGACACCGTCACGGTCAAATCGGCTTTGTGGACATCGTTATTTGGTGACACACATCTTACAGGAGTATCAACGATCGCCAGCAGCTCCACCAAGCGGAAGTAATCGATCCAGATCCATGCGATTGTTGATTGCCACAAGCCTGTCGTGTCCTAGTCATTCAGGAAGGATCACTGCAACGCTCACCACTCCGTAACAAAGATCCAAGCGTCTTCACCGCATCACTTCAACGTACGCTCAATATTATTCGCTATACACCTGGAATCCGGTCCGGATTTTCTTCTCAACCAATAAAATGACTCGACCAATGCTTGGCAAGTGGAGCCGTGATGTATAATCAGTGGAGCATTAGGAGGTTAGGAGGCTAATAGGGGATTTCAGGGGCTGGTGTTGACATATAAGTTCACGCGTTTTCGTGCGTATTCTTATCTACCTTCCTTCGCGACTTCGCTTGGGTATGTCTTTTCTAAAATCTCTCAGCTTGGGTATGTCTTTTCTAAAATCTCTCAGCTCCTTACTCTGACTCTGACTACGTTGCAGTAACTTACTGGGTCTTGGGTTCACTGGCGTGTCTCTTCTCTTCCTGGTAACTTCTCTTGCCATGTCTTGGCTACCCTCTTGGTCCGCTCACTGGGGTCTGTCGATCCTTGGCTTGCTCTAGGTTTCTCTCCTGCGGCCGTCAAGTTGTACTGTCGACCCTCGAGGATGCCCGCATCGAGGCTTTTGCCTGGCGGTGGGTCCGGCGTTCTGTCAATCTTCAAGA
>KN818364.1:36932-56752 GCA_000827485.1 Amanita muscaria Koide BX008
CCTTCAAGAACGCTCGCTTCGAGTGCTGTGCCTGGCGGTGAACTGGACCTTCAAGAATGTTCGCATCGAAGGCTATAACCGGCGGAGCTTTGGTGTACTGCCAACCTTCAATATTGCCCGCTTTGAAGGTCATGCCCGAAGGAGCTATTTTATACTGTCGACCCTCCAGAATGCCTTCATCAAAGCCTTTGCCTGGTCGAATCCTACTCTAGCGTTAACCTTTAAGGACGTCCTCATCGAGGCCTTCCCTGCCCTGCTGTACTGTCAACCTTTAAGTATTCCGTTATCGAGGCTTTCTCCTGGTGGAGCGTTCTGTACTGTATCGAGGAGGTGTTTCCCTGGCGAAGCGCTGCTTGTACTGTCGACCATGAAGAATGCCTACACCCAGATTTTGCCCTGTAGAGCGCTGTTACACTGTGTCCTATTGAGAACGACAGTATGGGATCTTTGGTTCTGCAGCAGTGTGCTGTCAACCGTCAAGAATGCCTGCATCCGGGGATTTGTCCTGCGAGCGCTGCCTCTTGACTGTTGTCTTTCACGTCCTCAGTCGCATACCCTAACTTTTACTAAGTTAGCAATTTTGCAGGTCCTTGGCTTCGCGGCTGCATCTTTTTCTGGTGACCAAACTCGAAATATTTTGACTAACTCTGTGATCAAGCTTGATATTTTACGTCTAGGTAAGACTAGCCGCTGGAGTATCTTAAAAATCATGCTGACACTGGAGTACCTAACCGTATATACTCATAGAGCTAATGCCGCTGTTCTATTGCGGAAAATTTCCAAGACATGAGGTTTATTGCCGTTGGACTCCAGACAGAAAGTAAAGTACAACAAGGAAAAACAAAGGATCGGGTCATCGGAATATGCTGATCCTTGCAGAATTTGCACTTCGACACCGTTCCCCCACTGTTGACGTGTATAACTAGAATAACACGGTAGTGCTGAATATGTTTGGTTACCTGGCCTATAACTTCGTCTTCCTCTGAGATCTAATAAGACGCAGTAAAATTAACATGTTTATACGAGAGGGAAAGGGTACTCAAAGATGGACGATATGAGTTTGTTGAACCGCCTGCAAGAGTAGCAGTGACACCGTCCCTGACCACCCAGTAAAGGGACCTGTGTCATATCTCGGCGTCGAAGGTGGCATTAGGCATAGTACAGTCGCGCAACCAACTAGAGTCACCAGGCTGGCTGAGATTGGATAGGAGAAAGAGCGGGGAGAATCGAGGGTGTATGTTAGGCGCTTTATCTGGGACACATTCCGGTGGAGAAGTGACTCGTGAGGAATGTCACAAGAGGGTTATGGGGACTATCATGCCGGTAGGACAGTTCAGACGTCATGTAAGCGTAGGGGCTTGGTCGTGCCTGTGCTGCTCCAAAGCGTGTTGCAAGCGAGAAAGGACACTCGAGCCACCGTTGTAGTGGCGGCCATCACTCTCATGGCGATGAATATAGCCACTGGGTACAGTGCCAGCGGTGTACTCCTATGGACTGTGCTGCCCAATGTAACCGTAGGTGTGTTGCAAGCAAGAAAGGAGTCTTCTGTAGCTTCTGGTGCATTCTTATGATTTAATGGCCCGCCCATGCCAAGATCCAATCTACGTTTGACATTTTTCGAGAATTGTTCCGATGGACATGATCAGGATATTTGCTGTTGAAGGTCTCCTTATTTAAGTTGTTTTGCGCGATCAACTGAAGATAAAACTGCTTCTCTGACTGTCAAGTTATGAGATGTAAGCTGGACTGTCCTTCATAGTCGACTCACTGGCGGCATCATTGCCCACTCTTTGCTTAATTCTCCAGTGTACATTGCCTGGTTCTCGGCAGACATCTGAGGACTGCACCTACGAGTGAAGATCATGAATGCATTCATAGGCCGTTTTGGTGTTCTGCGTTTGGGAGGCCAACCCCTCGGTTTAAACTCATGGCGATCTCAGAATCAAAACAATTTTGATTGCAGCTTTGCTTACCGTCATAGTCTGCATCATTTTTGAATGAGTCCCGGAGTGTGTACTTTGTTATCCTCCTCAGATCCCGATTGAGCCAAGCTTGTTCACTGTCACATGTCACATGGCACTGGACGCGTGCGGTGTACAGCGTAAACTATCATGCCTTCCTCCAACTCCGGAATCTCTTGCTTGCAGCCCCTACTGAGTTCGCTGACAAACAATCAACATAACGACGGTATCATTGGAGATGGTTCTTACAACATCATCAACTCTGGCGACATCCAAGTCAACATCAGCCAGGTCATCAAAGCAGACAACGAAGACGTCGAACTGGATGGTTTGTTAGATGGTTTTGTTTCAGAGGACGCTCTTCACAGCTTTTGCCGCTCACCCCCTAAATGCCATCCCGGAACCCGTAAAATCGTCCGCAAGGAGATTGGAGAGTGGGTTGATAACAGAAATTCAACAAAGTCACCGTTGCTTTGGCTCAACGGGCCAGCTGGGGTTGGGAAATCAGTCATAGCCAAAACGATAGCAGGGTCCCATGACCGAGTCATCGCCACATTCTTCTTCTCCACCAGTTCTGATCGTACTGCTTCCACGCTTTTCCCTACACTAGTCCGGCAGTTGGCTCGGAGAATTCCTGAGACAAAACAGCTCATCATTGCTTCTTTGAAGAACAATACTTCACTTCGGACAAGCGAGTTTGAGGAGCAATTTAATCATCTCATTGTCCAGCCATTGAGGAAGTGCACAGTGGTGTCAACACCTCTTCCCGTCATGGTCATTGATGGAGTTGACAAATGTACTGACGAAAACATGCTATTACGGTTCCTGGAGGTTTTGGTGCGCTCGGCGGAGAATGGCGATATGCCGCTTCGTTTTCTCATATGCAGCCGCCCTGAGCCTCGTGTCCGTGATATACTGGAAAGGATCTGTGATGATGAAGAGGGACAGCCTCAGGAGATACACGATGATTTTACTGACAGATTTGATAGAATCTCCTACCACCCTGTGGTTTCAAATATACAAGTCGGCTTCTCCGAAGAATGTAAAGAGGACATTGCGAAATACCTTACAGATAAATTTAACGAAATCCGTCAACCAAGAGAGAGTACAAGTCCATGGTTGCAGCAACGTGATATTTCGGACCTCGTCGAAAGGTCCAGCGGCCAATTCCTTTACGCGTCAAGCATTGTCAGGCTTCTTGACCACTGCCATCCAATGGACGTTCTCAACATGGCGCGCCATAATTCCTTGCCAACTCCAGATCTGGACAAGCTATACAAGGCCATCCTCAAACAGGCCCGAGACGAGTTCCTGAGCCGAGAGCAAGAAGGTGGTCCTGATTATGACACGGAAATAGGAATATTAAAGGATACGCTAACGATATTGATTGTCTTTGAGGAAAGTGTTCATTTCTTTGATGTGCGAGAAAATTTTGCAGTCATCGAAAGTCTTCTAGGGCTTGAAAAGGGTCGATTGACTATGAGGTTACGCAAGATGCACTCAGTCCTCCGCATTGTCCCTGGAAAATCCATCAGCGTATACCATCGATCGTTTGTCGATTTTTTTCAGAGCCGGGAACGTTCCGGAGAAGATTACATAGCCAATCCAAGTGCATTACGAAGGTTTTTGGTTCTCCTTGGTCGAGCGGGGCTTAGATATACCGTCAAAGCACTGGTCGGAACTCACTTGTCCAGGGACGACGACAACAAAATGCGTGAACGCATTAAAAGCATGGCCCTCGCATTTCGTCGTAATCATTTCAAACAATTTCGCAGTCCCATGACCCTGCTCGTTCTGCATGTTTCGATCCACTGCTGCTTGTTTTTCCTTTTTTTGCTGCCGTTCCGTCAGTTCACACAACAAATCAGAGAAACCTTCATTTGCGCACCAACGTTTTCCTTTGTATGCGTTCCGCAATCTCTGTTCCTGGCATTCTTTTGTATTCTCATTCTTTCTTCCGGATCGTTTATCATTTCGCTTACAATGTACACATTGCTCTTTAATTACTCCTCCATCTTACTGCTTTTTTACCCTTTCCTTCACCCACATTTTGTTACAATGGTCAGAATTTTGTTTTCCTCACGACTACCTTCCATTATCTTGTTTATCTTCACTTTCTTCCTGCTGTTCTCTTTTCCAATTGGTCTAAAGGCCACGTTGTCCTAACTGTTTTAGCGTTCCGCTGACGGTTTCACACGATTGTTGGCATATTATATACAATCCTTTCTACATGCTGTATAGTAGTTGCGATAGAAAGCTTGTAATCTATGGCATTTCGGATTGCACGCACTCTAGGCGGTCATTTCTCAGTTGCAACGATTCAGTGCTGTCTGAGTCTATTACTATTTGTGTCCGTTTGGTCATCCCAACAAAGGTTTTGTGCAAGTATGGTACCAAGATACTATTACCACAGCCAATCAAAGACGGCGAACGTCTTTTTGTTATGATCCTGGCACTGATTCGAATCTGCCCGCACAACATTTTGTTGTCCCTTGTCCAAAGAGCGTGACGGCTCAGTTGGATTTTGAACTACGACTCGGATACGGTAGGACTCCGTGATTATAGAACCTGTCCGGACGTCAGTGGCGAATCACGATTGCTTAGATCGATTGCTTCCGCTACTGGCGATCGTTGATCAGGTTTCGGCTCGAGCAAGTATGATTCATGGTTCGTCCGTCGTTTGAAACAGATATTCATAACTTTTCGCAATTCATGCCAAGCAACAATGGTTATGTTCGTTTTTACATGACTCGGGCCTTTCGCTCTCCGTCCTTTCCGTCTGCTCCGCCAACAGGAGTATCAACGATCGCCAGTAGCGGAAGCAATCGATCTAGATTCAACATACGATTGTTGATTGCCACGAGCATGTTGTGTGAGTGTCCACTGCAGTCATTTAGTATACTAGTTGATCAATTGAGCTCATGAAAATCAGAGTCCGCCGCACCCCAGATCAACCTCAATCGCATTCAAGTTCAAGTTCGCTCTACACCTGGAATACGGTCCGGATTTTCTTCTCGACTCTACCAATGCCTGGAGCTAATCAGTGGAGCGTCAGGAGATTAAGAGGCTAACATAGGGGCTCGTGTTGCGTAAATCGCTTTCAACTTCGCGGCTTCGCTTGCGTAAGTTCTTTCTAAAATCTCTCAGCCCCCTCTAACTCTTACTGCGACGAGTCAGTAGATCCTGGCTCTTTCTCTTACTAGTTCTGGCAACCCTTTTGGTTCGCCCGTGTCCGCATTGAGGCGGTGAACACCAGTGGTGTACTGTCAACCTAGATGAGTCCGCTTTGAGGCGGTGAACTGGCGTACTGTCAACCTTCAAGATGAGTCCGCTTCGAGGCGGTGAACTGTCGACCTTCAAGTTGAGTCCGCTTTGAGGTCAACCTTCAAGGATGCTCACCTCAAGATCTTTGCCTGGTGGAACGCTGGTGTACTGTCAACCTTCAAGATTGCCCACTTCGAGGCGTTTACCCGACGAGGTCAAGCATGGTCAAGTTTAAAATCTTCCTTAGCGTGCCATTTCCACCCTTCCGGTAAGGTTCTTCTTCCAACATTAAAAGATCTTACTCGTCTGCAGTGTGCAGCAGAGGAAGATGTACCTTGTTCAAGCTCTGGTGATGCCCGAGTCTAGATGGGATACAATCACGAGGGAGATGGTGGCTGGTCACTGTACTTATGTATGCCTTGGCCGTCAAGGTACACTTGATAATGACAAACTCGAAGCTGCTACTGCTGAATCATAGTGGATAATCGATTCCTTCTTCTGCGTATCGACTGTTTAATCAACACAAATATTCAGAGGTATATCATCCAAGACATCAAATTGTAAGCTGTCCACGGTTATCTGGCTTACTTTGCCTTATGGACAACAACTAAGTCAGAACAAGTCAAAAGACTCCAGACTGAAAGTCCTGGGTGACTGCGTCACGCGTCACAAAGATTCGATCGCGTTGCACATAAAACCAAACCTCTCCATTGATGGCAGTCGTCTCAGAAATCCCTAACGAAATCTTGACCGAAATCTTTTACCTTCTCTGCAAAAAACCCATCTATGCATGCGAATTGAACAATTCGTGTCACAAAGAGGATTTCCCCTGGGCTGTTGGCCTCGTGTGTCGACAATGGCGGACCCCGTTCCTTTCCTACCCTCCGATATGGGCTTCGCTAACGCTCTCCGACGATTACTTTGATGATAAATCTTACGCAAAGGAGGTTAACAGGCGTTTGGCTCTTTATCTGAAGCGCTCCGGGGGGCATCCTCTTAGACTCGACATCTCTGTATGGTCGGACTATAACAAGGCTTTCACAATGATGGCCTTGGAGATGTTGTCAGCATGCTCACATCGATGGCAGACTGCGAAGTTTGAACTATTCTGCGATTGGGCATCGCACAGTATACACCCTTGCAAAGGCAAACTGCCTACCCTGGAGTGGCTCAAGATTAGAGGCGCAGTCGATCGCAATAACGCCTGGGACATATTTGAGGTAGCCCCCCGACTGACGCATGCATATATCGAACCTTGGGCAAAAGATTATGGGTGGATTTTACCCTGGACCCAGCTGACAGAGCTAACCCTCACAATAAATGAAGATTCCGTCATCGAGACTGGCGATGTCCCAAACTTTTTGCCAATGTTGCACAACATCAAGGAATTTCGCTTTTGCAATTATGGTGAGATGGACTTCGAGGGCGACTTCCCTCGATTTGCACCAGCCCCACTGAACCAGCTACGCGTCCTGGAAGTCCCTCACCCTGCCGTCCTCTCGTGGTTTGAAGCCCCGTCGTTACGTGAAATATACTTTACGGACTGTCAGGATTATGATGAGCCTCTTGACGTCCACGAGCAAATATCTTCCCTCATTGAGAGATCCAGCTGCAGGATTCGCAAACTCTCCTTTGAGTCGGGCAGAAAGTTTTACGTCGGAACGCTAAAGGATGTGGAAGAACTTGTAATTGATTATAGTCATTCTCGTGGGGTTTGCCCTTCCATCGACATCTCTTCCCTACCAAAGCTGCGTCTTCTCACCATCATTTGCTCGATAGACGAAGAGTCCGAAGACTTGAAGTCATTAATGAACTCTTTGACTACGGCCCTAAAGTCAGCAAGAGTGCCAACAAGGAGCGAGTGTTCGTCTGGCACTCCCACCGGCTTGTTGGAGCGTGTAACGGTCGAGTTGTACTATGATCAGGAGCAACCGAAAATCCCAGATGGACTCCTGAAAATAGCCGACGAATGGCCTGTGGTTGTTTTTCGCACTTTGCGTTCATAAGGTGAACCTTTTTCTGTCCCATCGTGATCCTTGACCCTTACACCACTTTTACGGCAACAACCAGTTCAATCAAGCTGGTAGTCCATTTTCCACACATCATTGCAGCGAGTGTAGGATAGGCTACTACCATGAACGAGCGCCGTGTTGGTTCCATAGTTCCGCTCAGCAGAGGTGAGCTAGTGGGGAGACGGAGAGACAGACAGTAGATTTCACCTTCCTTGTTGGATATATTTGATTCAGCACCGTTCTCTGCATACTTATCTGGATTCAGTGGATACATTGGGTTACACCACATAAGAGTAGCCCAATTGATTTCAATCAGCAGCGACCACAGTGTGCATTCTATTCGCTATGCTTTCCAATCTGTATGCCCGTAAAATCAATCACGTGCATTACGTCTCTTTTATTTCGTTTCAGAGAGGACCGATTGCACAGCAACGAGGACACGCTCGTGTGCTCCTTTCCCAGCCGCAATGACACCATGGTTTTCCCCCAGGGTTCTACCGAGACCAAAATCGAGTGATTTTCCTCGTGAGTCGGTCACGACGCCGCCGGCTTCTTCGACAATCAATGAGCCGGGTGCATGGTCCTACATCGAGATACAGTGAGCGTGTGCTTCGACGTGAATTTCGTCAACGGATATTTACCCAAATTTTCTCCTGATAGCCAACTCCTGTGGGCATACGCAAGTAGATTGCGCCGTCACCCCTTGCTAAACAACCATACTTTGCCTGGCTGTCCATTCGGACAGGCGGACGAGTGACCCCGAGCAGGATGCTGACACGTTCGTTGAAAGAATGTGACGAGTGCGAACCGTCGACTGATTCTAACAAGTTCAACTCGGTCGACAAAAAGTCGGGGATTTGTATTGGTGTTGGGTCAGCCCCATCAAGTGTGACCTAGCTGAAGCAATGATGTTGATGAGAAGACGGGGAGCAAATGACGATCAGAAAGAATTGACCTGTTCTGCACCGTGTCCTCTGACGGCTACAAAGATGCATCCCCGCTTTTCTGGATTTGCGAGAGTGAGGGGTAAGTTGGGGCATCCGATGACACCGACTTTGACTTGTGCATCGACGATGAGGGCTAGGCAGACTGCGTATTGTTCACCCCGTAAGAAGCCTTTGGTACCGTCGATGGGGTCGATAGTCCACATTCCTGTGGGGATAAACTGTAAAAGATAAAGTGAGGGTAGCATGGAAGAACTCACGTCCTGTTCGTCCACCAGGATGATTCCCCCGATCGATAGCGTCCAGCAGATACGATGCACTTCGTTGCTGACCAGGACCGATGCCCCATCCCTTGTTATCTCCGAGTTCCAATTCACCTGTCAGATATTCATTTGCAAGACCGACTATCCGTTCCCTGAGCGCTGCTCCGGAATCTGTTCGTAAATCTGAGGCGTCTTCTTCACCCACAATCGGGTCATCGGGGAATGCGTGTTGGAGCATGGTGCTGATAATGGCTTGGGAGGCAAAGTCTCCGACTATATTTTAGTGAGCGAGAATGAACATTATTTTGGAGATTGGGGCAGATGTACTGGTGACGGGAGACTTGTCGCCTTTGGTCAACGTCTCGTTCTTGACTAGTTTTTCGAAAACAGCCGAAGTGAGTCGACATGCACGTCGTACGGCCGCAATGGCGAATTGTTTTTCTGCTTCGTACGATAATGACATTCGGAATAAGGATGAGAATGTGGGACGAAGGCGCATATATTATGATGGCCAGACAATCATTGAGCTCAGTCACAAATACTTATTGAAACTCGCTTTTCACAATGCCATTCAGATCCTTTCACTCTCCTTTCAGCGGTACTACAGGAGTATCAACGATCGCTAGTGCACCAAGCGGAAATAATCGATCCAGATCTAGGTATGTCCAAATGCATAATCACTCAACTCAGGGGAGCATTAGGAGGATCAGGACAGGGGGATTTCAGGGGCTCGGGTTAACATATAAGTTCACGCGATTTCGCGCGTAAATCGCTATCACTCCTTCGCAGCTTCAGTTGGTACGTCTTTTCTAAAGTCTCTCAGCTCTTACTCTAACTCTATTTACGTCTAGTCAGCAACTAGGTGCTGTGTTTTGCTGGTGTCTCTTTCTGGCAACTTTGCTAGGTTCTGGCAACCCTCTTGGTTCGCTCATTGGGATTTGTCGACTCTGGGCTTGGTCTAGCTTCCTCTCCTGCGGTCGTCAAGCTGTACTGTCGACGTTCAAGATGAGTCCCCATTAAAGCGGTGAACTGGTGTACTGTCAACCTTCAAAGACGAGTCCGTATCGAGGCGGTGAACTGGTATACTGTCAACCTTCAAGATGAGTCTGCATTGAGGCGGTGAACTACCTGGTGTACTGTCAACCTTCAATATGAGTCCGCGTTGAGGCGGTGAACTGGTATACTGTCAACCATCAAGATGAGTGCGCATGGAGGCGGTGAACTGGTATACTGTCAACCTTCAAGATGAGTCCGCACTGAGGCGGTGAACTACCTGGTGTACTGTCAACCTCCAATATGAGTCCGCATTGAGGCGGTGAACCAACTGGTATACTGTCAACCTTCAAGATGAGTCCGCATTGAGGCGGTGAACTTCCTGGTGTACTGTCGACCTCCAATATGAGTCTGCATTGAGGCGGCGAACTGGTGTACTGTTGAACCTTCAAGATGAGTCCGCATGGATGCCTGCCTCGAGGCCTTTGCCTGGTGGAATGCTGGTGTGCTGTCGACCTTCAAGATTGCCCAATTCGAAGCCTTTGCCCAGCGGTGGTCAAGCATGGTCAAGTTTAAATCTTTCTCAGCGTGCCATTTCCACCCTCCCGGTAAGGTTCTTCTTCCTCAACATGACCAACGCTCTTACTTTTCTGTGCAGCAGAGGAAGATGTACCTCGTTTAAACTTGTCGCTTGAGTCCAGATGGCATAGAGTTGACGACAATCACGAGGGAGATGGCTGTGTTCCCTTCTACATGCCTTAGCAGTCAAGGTCCGCTTGATAATGACAGACTGAAAGCTGTTACTGCCGTGAATTTTGAATCATAGTGGCCGTCGTCGTATAATCGATTCCTTATGCTGTTTAATCAATACAAACATCTAGAAATATAAACTCCAAGACTATCAAATTGTAAGCTGTCAAGGACATGCATTGTTCTATTATAGTATGCCATAAATTTGCCAAAATGACCAGCCTAGCCTGGCATCCATATTATCTCTTTGCCACCGCTGCTATGGAGCGTGTTGAACATGAGGCATCCATTGCTCGCGTTACAACAATTCGAACCTGCTCTGAAACACCGACTGGTAACAGAGATGTCCAAGGCATAGGGGGTTACATGATGTTGACGCTTGAAAATTTCAAAAGTCCAAGTTCATGTTTACATCTTTCCCGTTACAGCATTCGAGTGTAGTGAATATCGTTTACATAACCTAACTGGCCTTAAGAATTGCCCATCTGCTTTTATCATTGGACCATGAGAAGACAAATCCAAGAAATTTCGCACCGATAACCAATCAAATCGATGGTCTGACTATGTAAAAGTTACGGTCACACGCACCATTGATGGCAGTCATCTCAGAAGTCCCTACCGAAATCTTGACCGAAATCTTTTACCTTCTCTGCAAAAAATTCATCTATGTATGCGATTTGAACAATTCGTGTCACAAAGAGGATTTCCCTTGGGCTGTTGGCCTGGTGTGTCGACAATGGCGGACCGCGTTCCTTTCCTACCCTCCAATATGGGCTTCCCTAATGGTCTCTGACAGTTTCTCCGGTCCACCCAGTAGTGAATCATACGCAAAGGAGATTAACAGGCGTTTGGCTCTTTATCTGGAGCGCTCCATGGGGCATCCTCTTAGACTCGACATCACTCTATGGTCGGACCATAAGAAGGCTTTCACAATGATGACCTTGGAGATGTTGTCAGCATGCTCACATCGATGGCAGACTGCGAAGCTCAGTCTACTCCGCGATTGGGCATTGGACAGTATACACCCTTGCAAAGGCAAACTGCCTACCCTGGAGTGGCTGGAAATCAGAGGCGCAGTCGATCGCAAACGCGCCCGGGGCATATTTGAGGTAGCCCCCCGACTGACGCATGCATATATCGGACCTTGGGCAAAAGGTTCTGGGTGGATTTTACCCTGGACCCAGTTGACGGAGTTAACCCTCAAAATAAATGAAAAATCCGTCATCAAGAATGGCGATATCCCAGAGCTTTTGCCAATGTTGCACAACATCAAGGAACTTCGCTTTCGCCTCAATTATCATCAGTTGGACTTTCAGGGCGGCATCCCTCAGTTTGCACCAACCCCACTGAACCAGCTACGCGTCCTGGATGTCCCTCACCCTGGCATCCTTTCGTGGTTTGAAGCCCCGTCGCTATGCGAAATATACTTTACGGACTGCGAGGATTATCATGTTGATGAGCCTCTTGACGTCCACGGGCAAATATCTTCCCTCATCCAGAGATCCAGCTGCAGGATTCGCAAACTCTCCTTTAATTCTGGCAGAAAGCTTTACGTCGGAACGCTTAAAGATGTGGAGGAGCTTGTAATTGACTATCAACATTTTCATGGGGTTCGCCCTTCCATCGACCTCTCTTCCCTACCAAAGCTGCGTCTTCTCACTATCAGTTGCTCGGTAGAGGAAGACTTCGAGTCATTGATGAACTCTTTGACTACGGCCCTAGAGTTAGCAAGAGTGCCAACAAGGAGCAAGTGTTCGTCTGGCACTTCCATCAGCTTGTTGGAGCGTGTAACGGTCGAGCTGCAGGAGCAACCGACAAAAGAACTTTTGAAAGTAGCCGACGAATGGCCTGTGGTTGTTTTTCAGCGTTCATAAGGTGAACCTTTTTCTGCCCCATCGTAATCCTGACCCTTACACATTTTTACAGCAACAATCAAGTTCAATCAAGATGAAAATTGTTGATAGTTCGTTTTCCACACGTCAATGCAGCAAGTGTAGGATACTACCATGAATGAGCACTATGTTGGTTCCATGTACTGTGCAGTTCCTCTCAGCAGAGGTGAGCTAGCAGGGAGACGGAGAGACAGACGGTAGATTTCACCTTCCTTGTTGCATATATTACCATCGTATAAATGATGTATGGTTCCGTGCTCTGCACGCTGCCGGCATCATCTGTACCCAATGCCCTACTTACTAGTTTCGTGGGCAAAGTATTAAATAAGAGGAAACAAGTTCTATTTCGTTTTGATTGCCGCAACGAGGACACCGTGACGCTCCTTTACTCCGAGACCAAAATCGAATGAATTTTCTGTCACGACGCCGCCGGCCTCTTCGACAATGATGATACTCCGGCAATCGTTCGCACGTGTGGACATCAAGTGCTGAGCCTTTTACCGGGAGGAGTCGATATGAATGGCTGCTTGTCACGTACAGCCATGGCGATCAACAGTGCTACAGGAGTATCAACGATCGCTAGCGGCTCCACTAAGCGGAAGTAAGATCCAGGTATGTCCAATATACGATTGCCATGGGTCTTTTGATACCGTATACATAGGTTAACTGAGCTCACTACTTAGTACCAAAAAAAATCCGAGGGTCTTCGCCGCTTGCAGTGACCTTAACGTACGCGGCGCTCAATCTCATTCGCGCTACACCTGGAATACGGACCGGATTTTCTTCTCGACCAACAAATGACTCCACCGATGCTTGCCAAGCATTAGGAGGATCGGGAGGCTGACAGGGGGATTTCAGGGGCTCGTGTTAACATATAAGTTCACGCGTTTCCGTGCGTAAATCGCTATAGTCAGCAACTTCTTAGGTCCTGTGTTTTGCTGTTGTCTCTTTCTGGCAATTTTGCTAGGTTCCGGCAACCCTCTTAGTTCGCTCACTGGGATCTGTCGAGTCTGGGCTTGGTCTAGGTTCCTTTCCTGCGGTCGTCAAGCTGTACTGTCGACGTTCAAGATGAGTCCGTTTGAAGTGGTGAACTGGTGTACTGTCAACCTACAAGATAAGCCCGCACTGAGGCGGTGAACTGGTGTACTGTCAACCTTCAAGATGAGTCCGCATTGGGGCGGTGACTTGGTGTATTGTCAACCTTCATCTGGTGAAGTGGTGTAGGTCTTCAAATCCCGCCTCAAGGCCTTTGCCTGGTGGAACGTTGATGTACTGTCGACCTTCAAGATTGCTTACTTCGGAGCCTTTGCCCGGCGGAGGACAAGCATGTCAAGTTTAAAATCTTTCTCAGCGTGCCATTTCCAACCTCCCGGTAAGGTTCTTCTTTTTCAACATGAGCAAAGATCTTACTTTCTCTGTGCAGCAGAGGAAGATATACCTTGTTCAAACTCTGGTGATGGTCGAATCCAGATGGGATACATTCACGGGGATGGTCATTGTATTTCCTTATATATGCCTTAGCCATCTAGTTACACGTGAATACCGAATCATATGGTCGTCGTCGATAATCGATTCCATCTGCGTTATCGACTGTTTAATGAACATTAACATCTAGAACATACAATCCAAGACTATCAAAGTGTAAGCTGTCCACGGTCATCTGGACTCATTTGGCTTATTTTGACTTATGGACAAGCGAGTTGAGTCAGAATAAGTCAAAACAAGTCGAACAAGTCCAGAGCGAAAGTTCTGGATGTCACCCACCTCCAAACTCGCTTTATATTACCTCCGTTTCCGGAACATGACTTGGGCTTTGGGATCCGGAAGCGCGACTTTGCCAAAAGTCCGTTCATCTGTTCTTGCACGTCCGTTCGCCATCTGTACGTCGTAATTTAACAGAATATGAACAAGCATAACTTTGAGTAAATGTGTGGCGAAGAATCTCCCGGGGCTCATGGAATGCTGTCAGTCAGTACCATTGCTAGAACCAGTGGATTGGATTTACCAGGCACGGCCACCACCTCCGAACAACACATAACTCGAATCCAGAGATATTAGCTGATGCTTATTTCCCATGCCTTCTTTGTCTCGCATTTTCTCGAATCTGAATCCATCAAAAGTTCCAGGATCGGTATAATACTCCTGTATGCATTAAAGCATAAAATCAAAGGAGAAGATATACAACAGAGAATACGCACTGGATCAATGTGCGTAGCAGCCAACGGCACTGCGATCGTACTACCAGCAGGCACTGTCACGCCGTTGGAGAAGGTAAAGTCCTTCATGGCTTTGCGTTGCATCACGGCTTGGAGACGAACAATGAAGATGTAGTTGATAACGACAAGAGAAAGACGTACTTGAGAAGAAATTTGACAAGCGAAGCGTTTCTTTGATGAAACTATCCACTTTCCGCAGCTTACCCAGTGCAGTCTTGGACCATCCTTCTCGCTGTATGGTGGCCTCGATTTCTTCTCTCATAGGTTGCACATATTCTGGACGGGACGCTAACTCGAACAGAACGTGGGTGAATGCCTTCAGACGATGAATAGAAGATGCAAGAAAAGTAACTGTCACAGCCACGCACTATGGTTGGTGTACGGATACCTGCGAAATTGATTAACAGCATACGGAGAACCATACTCCTGATGCGCTTTGCATGCGAGGGTTCATTTCTTGAGTAGTCCACTAGCAAGTTAACAGCGTCATTCTTTCAATTCACTTCAGCGCGACCGGCGGACGGGAAAAACAAAAAAGTTACGGACAGGTTTTTCTGGCGAGTCCTTGCCGTATCGGGCTTCCTTTTCTAGGTGGTCTTTGAATAAAGGCCCCAGATGCTTATATCCACGTCCAATGCCTCGCGGTATTTCACTAAACAGCTGAACAAGAATGCTAGCAGGTTGGATGCAATGCGTAAACAGACACGAACGGTGCGTCATTAGAAATACTCACGGTTTCAGGAAACTAGGAAAATAATTGAGCATTCGAGCCGTCTCCATTATGTTGATGGTGAATTCCTTGTTTAGATCAAGGTAGTCTGGATCGCGACCTGTTGTATATGCTACGGTGAACTCAACCCGTGCAAGTTTGAATTGAAACCCACATAAAGGCAAGCCAACGAGCATCCTATTAAGTGTCCTGCACACAACATCCATTATAGCTGGATAAGCGGTAACCGTGACCCATTCTGCGTTCGGTTAGCTCGAGTTCGGAACTATAGCCTATAATTACCGTCTGTTTTGGCTATGATGTGATCGTTGAACGCAGTCTCAATCTCGTCTCGGACATCCATGAGTTTAGTTGTAATGTTCTTAGTAAGCGACGACTTGATAACGTCCAAATGATAGCGATTCTCGAAAATTTCAGCACCTAATGTGAACTCCATTTGTAACGTCTATGAAGTGGGAGAAAATAAGCAAGTATAATTTATCTAAAAATAAGGAGCTCAGCGTTCACGTCTCGAAGTGCGGTGTCAGCTGACAGCTCGTCGTCGCTTGCAGAGCGAAGGTCATCAATCAGCTGTGGCCCAGAGACAAGGATCAACCACTTTGACCATGTTGATACTTTGAAAATAGATCCACGGTGCTGGAAAGAATCGTATCGATCGACTGGCACCTAGACTGTTTGCAGACGTCCTTACTTTATCGTAGCCTTTTTGTAACGTGGCAGGGAGTCCACGATGAGGTGCGCCGAAATAGCAGCCAACGGTAGGGATGGCACTGAGCTATGGAATGTATGGCTGTTCAACATGTATTGCGCTTTCATTTGACTTGAACTCACTTTGTATCTGTTAACCAAGGTTTTCCAGGCAAAACAAAGTAGAGCGACTCCAAGGAAAGCGTATAACATTGTCGTATCGTTCATTGGAGGTTCAGAGGAGTACTAGCGCATGTTCGGATCCAACCAAGCTATATATATACCCATTCCTTGGTGACTACCATTTACAGTCGACGGCGATTCCGAATACAGTCAACCAATTCAAGAGCGTTTTGCTGGTAGCGGTAGAACTATACACACATTAGACGCCAAGGTTAATAGACGTGCGACTAACCCCATTTGACTTTTAGGCTACTTGAAAAGTTGAAATAGCCTGGAGCTTGCCCCGCAGTCGCCGGATTCACATGTCAATAAAGATTGCCGCGGCGGAAGACAGTATTCGATGTGTCAGGATATGTAAAAAGTACCGGAAGCATCAAGACGTTGAAGGATAAACGCCGACCTTGATCAGACAGTCGTAGGGCTTTGCATTTTGCCGGACAGGAGGAGGTTCAGCTCAGTTCCGTCGCTAATTGTGTGTTCTTTCTAGACATGTCAGTCTTTTTAGCGAACACATGTTCAACCAGCTAGTTTTTGGTGCACTTTAAATGACAGCCCGCAGTCAACCGCAGCTGCGCAGCAGTAGTGATGCCATCCGCCATTTCCCCAATGGCCAATCGGTCGATGAGCTTGCACTAGTTTTCCACGTGTCTTCCATGTATTTGGCGGCTTTTTCGAATTCTTTCGCCATCGCCGCTGAGTTTACTGATAGTGATTCAGACCAGATAGCCATCACCGTGTTTCTGATTTCTTTGACTGCGGCTGAAATAAAGTCGCGTCGAGGGAACAGATGCGCGTGAAACCCGGAAACGCGACCACGTGACCTCGTTTAGGGGCCAAGGGTCGTCGCGTCGCGGTTGGATCAATTTTGGAAACAAAACGTCGACGTGAAATGCCCAAGCATCCATTAGACGGCGGCTTCTCTACTCCTACAAAGCGTCCCAGAAACGAGCGCGCAGTCCCGTTCTCTGCGCCATGTCTTCCTGTCCGCCCCTGCGACTCGCCCTCAAATCCTTTCGGCCGTAAACGCGTTCAGTCGTTAGCCAGGGCTCTACCGCCTCCAACGCCCTTTTCCAAACATCTTCCCTTGCGATTCCAACTAGTCCGCACAGACAGGCCTTCACCGCGTCTCCATGGCGGCGTACACAGGATCGTTCAAGTACCGACAAACTATACATTCATGCACCTTCGTTGTCTCATCGCATTTATCTTTGGCGGCTCCTTTTCTATGCTATTTCGGGAAGACCCGCACCTATTCGAGGTCAAACGGAAAATCGAACTGTTCAACGTGGCCTACAAGCCTGGACAAGTGAAAGCTGGTCAGACATGGTCAAAACTGTCCAGTACATTGGACCCATGTCGGTACCGCCCGGAACTCGACAAGGCGGAGTTTGAACAAGGTACATCTTCCTCTGCTGCACAGAAGGGCGAGATCTTTGGTCATGTTGAGGAAGAAGAACCCGGAGAGTGGAAATGGCACGCTGAGGAAGATTTTACGCTTGACCGTGCTTGGCCCAAAGGGTGCGACCTTACAAGAGCAATAATCTATGTGAGCCCAAATCCCTCTATGCCCGCTCTCACCCCATTGATTTCTGGGCCCCCAGCACCATGACCGAACCACACAAATCCACATTACTATCAATACTGTACCGGTGCCTAAACGCAAAGGGTACTCAAACACCCCATTTGTGTTCAGCGGCCGCGGACTCGTTGCTTTGTCCCTCCCGTTGCTTATTCCAAAGCCTGTTTTCTCAGGGGGACAATTTGGGAAAGCGAGTAGCGGCAGTAATTCGATTGGGAACCGCCTTCATCGACGCATTTTAGGCTCAGCTTCATCCGTTCGGTCACGGTCTAAAACCCGGGCTCGAATTTCAGATCATGAACAAGACTTGACGGATCAAGATGCCGAAGGTGAAGTTGATCCAGAGGCTTCCCAATTTTCCGACGAAGACGATGAAGACGACGAGGGACTGAACCACGGACGTGACAATATCCACACTACACTTGATCCCAAGGCGCTGAATGAGGAGGATGCTTTTCACCGCTTCTTTTCCCGTTGTCAGCGTCTTGCGCGCTCACGAGTTCAACGCGGGTCATCAGGCTTTGGTGTAGAGTATGACTCGACATCATCCGACGATGAACAGACTCTGGACAGGAAGTCTGCCAGTCCAAGCACGCTGTTGTCATCCTCTGCTACGAAGCCTCCAGCAGGTTATTCGTCTCCTGCCACTTCTCTATCCGGTTCCGTGCAACCACCTGCAACGAAAGTGCGAAATGTCGCTACCCCTCCTCCACAAACCTCTTCGCCTGGTCCATCCAGCCCTACTTTCCATGTACCGTTCTCTCAACCTGCTACTACAAGTCGTTCTACACACGGTTTTGTGTCCTCGTCTCCTGGAAATATCTTTGAGCGTCGGAACAGCCTCTCACCTAAGAAACGAAGACATTCTTCACTTCTTCACCACCTTCCGTTTCAACCTTCTCCTTCTGGTTTCCCAAAGTACACGCCTTTGCCTGCTCGCGGACAGCTGTACAGAATGCGGATAAAACGGATTGAGAAAAGGGTAGAGAGAATGAAGAGTTTAGAGTGGCTCAAGGTGCCGGATGACGAAGATGGAAAGACGAAGAAAAAGGAAGAGGCGAAGAAGGTCAAGGAAAAGGCAAAGTTAAAGGACAGTAGCAGCCAGATGTTGCATCGACGAGCCGCACCAGGAGGAGTCCTAGAAATGGGTATAAGCAGAGGAAAGCGAGTACTATGTAGAGGGAAAACGACTGGAACAAGTAGACAGCGACAGGAGGATGATTCCGAACCGGAAGTTTAAACAAACTTTACTACTATAGTACTATTTTTTTTTGGGAACAAGAGTATAGATTTATCTACATATGCAGTCTTCGACGTGACAATCGCTTTGTTTAGAGCTCGTCCGAGCTTGTCTGAGCGTGGCTTTCGTCATGATCCAGGTTTTGGACCGCATAATCACGGGCCCGTTGATCTTTACGACCATATGCTTTGCTGCGTTGGGTATAAAACAGACTTGATTTTCTCTTGTACATCAAACTAGACTATGTCCAGCACAACATCCTCTCCGTACGCCTATGATCATCCGTTCCTTCTATAACAGCCCCATGAAGCGCGTGGATCAATGACTATTAGACGATCAAGTTGATCGTCTAATATTCATTGAATGAATAGACCCTCCTTCGAGATACGTGTGATATCGATGGGTCCTGGATCCTATGATTCCTTTGGAGATCACACGCAAGGCGTACATCCGAGTGTCCGGTGGGAGTAGGGTGGGTCGGGTGCATTTGCACAAGTCGGTCAGCATGGACATGTGCGCCGTCCGGGGCCATGGGTGCGACATAGAGAGGGTGCCCTTGGTAGTAACTGTGCTCTGTCCCCACCACAATACCACGATGCTGGTCACCATCCTGAGTATGGTCAACAGTAAATCTTCCGCTATTTCAGGAAAAAATTGCACGCACGTGTGAATAAGTAACGTAGTCACCATGTTTGGGCAACTCATTCATTGAAGGCATATATTCCTTAGCAAGAATCAAAGAGGGCATAAGGAGCAACGCCAGAAACCAGAGGAGGGCAGATCGCATTTTTGAAGTAGAGGCTAAAGCGATGAATGTCAGAGACCAGCTCTGGGGATTGTCGATTTTTTCCGGCCTCTTTTATGTCTGTGGAATACTTAGCCGATCTCACATGACGTCATGGTTACTACTAGGAGTGATCTGATCTGGATAAAACGCCGCATACGCAGATTTACAAGTGATTTACAGCAGTTTACAGCGTGGTCGTGTTCAGAAAACCTTGACGACCATAACTTTTTTTTCCGCTTAGGCGTGCCACTGGCGTGCCGCGTGATAGCTAATCATTATGTAATTGATAACCCTGAGAACTGGTCGCAATCGCCTATCA
>KN818365.1:7368-45581 GCA_000827485.1 Amanita muscaria Koide BX008
GTGGAATATTAGACCGTCATAAACAGGAGCAAACTCTATGTCAGATACAAGTCATATGTGTTACCGTATCCATCTGCCACCCATTTATTGTCGTTCCGCATTCACATGGCGCTGTCTGATGCAAAGCGCTATCATGTTCTTGGCCAGCTTCATATGACATCTACGGAAAGGGAATTGTCAGGGAATGTGTGTAGTCTCACTTCTTCCCAGAGAGCACCGGGAGTCCCTCCAGTCCAGGTCTACGAAGTCTTTGGTATCCACTCCACTGTAATGGTATTCTCTGGTGAGCCATCTTCGAAAGGTATGGTTGATCCTGTGCGCTGTGCGGATATGATTGATTAGGCCTAGGTCTCGGTGACGTACTGAACATTTGCATCGCGTGAGAAAATCATGGTGAAGGCACTGAAGGGTAACTAGTAAGCCTAGAAAGCTCATAACGACCATAAGTGGTCTTCCAGTTCCGAGTCTCCATTTACGATATTAATTCCAGTGAGTCAGTGACAGTCTCTTCGTTTGACACAAAGACCGTTCGTCCTTCGGATAAGTAATCCCCAACCCGACGTCGATTTCCCCTGTCCACTGTAGTGACTAGTGACCTAGTGACCTGTTGACTCATGCCATGAAATGCCTTCAAGTTCAGTTGCATATCGCATCATTTTAGCCCAAGACGTCAGGCACATCAGGGCGTATGATCGTTTGCAGCACTGACACTTTGTGGACACTGGATACGGAAGCTATCGTCAATAATCAATCAAACAGTAAGTGCCATACAACTCAACATTGTTTATCTTTGTTCAAATCCAGATAAAGCTTACTGGATTATGAGATAGCGGCGGGATTCAATGGAAACAACATCTACGTTGCTTATCTCAAGCTGTGCGTTTTCCCAAGTATCGTGAAAGAGAAATTCTTTTCACACAGCGACTCATGTCACGTCAAATGTGTCATGATGTTATTTTGCCGAATATGAACAACTGTGTTCCACGTACTTCAAGTTAGGCGGCTGTGAATCTCACATTGTTATGCCAGAGCAAACTCTATGACAGATACAAGTCATATGTGTTACATCCATCTGCCGCCCATTTATTGTCGTTCCGCATTCACATGGCGCTGTCTGATGCAAAGCGCTATCATGTTCTTGGCCAGCTTCAAATGACATCTACAGAAAGGGACTTGTCAAGGAATGTGTGTAGTCTGACTTCTTCCCAGAGAGCACGGGAACGTATAAAAACCTCTGGGAGACATAACTTGGCATTAGCATTCGACTAGCACCATGCGTCTGTCAACGGCTGTTCTCTCGTCTCTACTTTCGCTTGCCTATGCTTCCATAGGCCCTGATACGAACTTGTATATTGTCAACAAAGTCATCTCTCCAGATGGTTTCAGCCGAGAGTGAGCATCATGTTTGCTTCATGAAACTTTGCTAACACAGAACAAGTGCCGTACTGGCAGGGGGAACCGCGGCCAGTGCAAGTTTTACAGGACCTCTCATAGTCGGGACCAAAGTATGCCTCTGCAATCCAGAAACCTATCATGCTGATAGATCTTTGTAGGGCTGTGAATTTCGCCTCAACGTTATCAACCAACTGAACGACACAAACATGTTGACAAGCACTAGCATCGTGAGTTTAGTGCTCTTGTGCGTTTCTCGACCCATCCTAATCCTGTCTATAATACAGCATTGGCACGGCTTCTTTCAGGCTGGGGCAAATTGGGCAGATGGTCCTGTGGGAGTGAACCAATGCCCTATCGCATCAGGAAACTCGTTCCTCTACGAATTCTCTGACCCAGGACAAGCGGGAACCTTTTGGTACCACTCTCACCACTGTAAGTCTCCGCGCGGATACCCCGCAAACATGGATTACTGACAGGCCAGCAATATAGCAACTCAGTATTGCGACGGTTTGAGGGGTCCTATGGTTGTTTACGATCCAGATGATCCACTTCTCGATTTGTAAGTCTCGTGTTACTTCTACTAAAGGAATTCAGAGGCCCACTGGTATGACACCTAGGTATGACGTAGATAATGGTAAGCCGCCAAGATACACCATGACGGAGCTGTTCTTACTGCTTTTATCACTAGAATCCACTGTGATCTCCCTATCTGATTGGTAAATTTGTCATCTCGGAGCACTGTCCGCTTGACTGAAGACATTTAGGTACCATACGCCTGCGCCGCTTGAGACGGCTCTTGTGCCCACCCCTGATGCGACGCTTATAAATGGTCTTGGTCAATATCCCGGAGGGCCTAATTCTTCGCTTGCAATTGTCAATGTAAACCACGGCAGGCGTTATCGCATGCGCCTGGTATCATTGTCTTGCTTACCGAATTTTATATTCTCGATTGATAATCATAACATGGTAATTAACCGTCGCAAATGCGGAGACCTTTTTCAATATTTGACCTTGTTCTTGACAGACTATTATCGAAGCTGACAGCATTTCGACCAATTCAGTGACAGTCAACTCTCTTCAAATCTTTGCTGGCCAACGCTACTCATTCGTTCTGAAAGCATACCAACCAGTCGATAATTACTGGATCAGAGTGACCCCAGACAGGGGCCCTGTTGGGTCAGCCATCTTGCGATATGCTGGCGCACCAGTCGCCAACCCGACAACGGTTCAAGCTAACACCACCATTCCCCTTTTAGAAACTAGCCTGTCGCCACTTTACGACGCTGGCGCGCCAGGTAATCCAGTTCAAGGCGGCGCGGACGTTAACATCAATCTCAACGTCGTTTATAACACCACTGAGTCCAAATACCGAGTCAATGGTGCCTCTTTTGATCCCCCAACTGTCCCCGTCCTCTTGCAAATTCTTAGCGGCGCTAGAACGGCTCAAGAGTTGCTCCCTGCCGGAAGTATTTACGTCCTTCCAAGGAACAAGTCAGTTGAAGTGTCTATGCCTGGTGGCGGAGCTGGTAGCCCTGTGAGTGACACTTTTCTATTCCTCCGCAACAATTACTCCTTGATTATTGACCTCTTCTCCAGCATCCCATACATTTGCATGGTGTAAGTTTAGGCCATGAACGCACTCTTTTTTTCGCATCTCACAGATTGTTTAGCAAGCATTTGATGTAGTCCGGAGTGCGGGGAGCTCGATATACAACTACGAGAACCCTGTGCAGCGTGACGTAGTTAGTACCGGTTTCGCCGGCGACAACGTTACGTTCCGGTTCAATACGGCTAACCCTGGTCCTTGGATAATGCATTGGTATGGAGACTCTTCCAACCTTGGCATAAACAACTTCTAATCGATATTTTTGAAAATAGCCATATCGACTGGCACTTGAACCTGTAAAGAGTCATTGATATTTTTATTTTGCGATCATGCTGATTAGAATCTCCAGCGGTCTCGCCATTGTATTCGTAGTTGATATCAATACCACCGCCACGTTCAGTCCCCCAGGTATGTCTCTTTTTCCAGACACTGGATATCTTATTCACAACTATTATCTTCAGCGAGTTGGAATCAGTTGTGCGCTACTTCATAGATGTTAGAGGTGTATTTGTTTTCTCTGTCTTTGGACCCTCCTCGTGTATAGAGCTCTGTACATTATTTGTATTCGATTTTGTGTACAACATCGCGCAACACATCTCGTCAACTTTATGTTGCCGCCTTTTTCGCAGTATTGAACGCGTCAAGAATTTCAGTTACACTTGAATGACTTCGTTGATTAAAGGCTACACTGTGATATATATCATGGAGAGACAGTGCCAAAATGTAAAAAGAGAAATGTTCTAGCTGACAACAAAAGATGTGCTTTCAGAACTGCCAATATGATGTATGATATATAGATAGCAAATGCGATGTGTTTGTTTCCTTATGACCTGCGCGTGCTAGACTTTTCATTTCATCCATAATTTAACTCACCAGCCTCCTCTTCTGCAGCCGCGTGCCCGTTTCTATCCATCCATCTTCCTTCTCTGTCTCGTCCGTCTTTCCTGTCTCTGTTATCTCTCTCCCTTCCCTCTCTCTCTCGTCCCTCTCTCCTCTCTCCTCTCTCTTTTCCCTCTCTACCCTCCCTTCCATCTCTGCCCTCTCTTCCATCTCTCCAATCCCTCCCATCTCTCGCGTCCCAATCCCTTCCATCTCTGTCCCGGCCCATTGGTGCCATAGGCCTAGCAGGAAAACGCGGTGGGGGACGAGGCAACGATGACGGCAGTCCAGGGAGGTGACCTGGACCGCGGTCGTGTCCACCCTGAGGTGGCTCTCGCCCTCGAGGACCCTTCCCTCTTCCTCCACCACCATGTTCATACGGCGGCTGAGGCCCATGAAGCCCATGCGGTCCATGCGGCGGCTGGCGACCAGGTGGATAATGATGGTGAGGGGGTCCACCAGGGCCTGGGGGTCCAGGAGGACGGTGTGGAGGCGGTGGGGGATGCGGATGGTGTTGGTCGCGATGATGCATCTGGTTTGGAGGGAGATTGTATGGTGGTACGACTCCGGGTGGTGGGTGTTGATTCCTGTGTCCGCGTTTGTCGAACTCGTGAGAAGATTCATAAGAGGGTAGACTAAACCAGATTAATTATAAAGTGACAAAATGAAAACAAGATTAATGACTTACGTCTTTGGATCAGCAGGCATGGGGTCTGTCCAAAAGTATTCATGGTCCAACGCCTCTGCAGCCGTGACCCTCGCCCGCGGATTGCATGTTAAAAGCTTGTCCAGCAAATCACACGTCTCTGGTCCAACAGATTCATATGCCGTCTTTAGCTTCCTCGTATGAGACGGAGTGAACCTCTTCACGCCTTCACAACCCGGCAGCGCATCGTAATTCGGCCACGTATGTTGATTCGGTGTCCCGCATAGTTGCCAAATCTTTTCCAGTTGGTCTAGATCGGATGTGCCAGGCAAGATTGGCCGCCGAGAGAACATCTCGCCAAGAACGCAGCCAATACCCCACATATCGACTTCCCCGCCATAGTGCCGTGCACCGAGCAATAGTTCTGGAGGGCGGTACCACCGCGTCACAACACAATTGGTGTATCGTCTTTCTCTGCCGCGTGCATCCAGTCCCGTGCGAGACACGTTTGGATCGTAGGAACGCGCAAGACCAAAATCGGCGACTTTGAGAGTGCCGTTGTTGGAAATGAGGAGATTAGCGGCTTTCATGTCCCGATGGAGGATACGATTCTGCGCGAAGGTTTGCCAAGGTACACCATGAAAGAAAGCTGAAGCAAACATACTCGGTGCATATACTCTGTCCCTTCCAGTAACTGTTTCATGTATAGTTTGATATGACTCGGCTGTAGCTTGACACGTTCGTTTTCGAGAAGTCCAGCCAGATCGTGGTCCATATATGGAAAGACCATGTAGACAGAGAGTGGATCTTTATGGTTGCCTAGCCTACAGTTCACGATACGTCCAGAAAAAGTTGGAGACAAGTGAACGCACTTCGCACAACAAACATGTCCAAGATATCCACTATACTTGGGTGTTTGAGGGCCTTCAATATCTTGATCTCCCGTAGCGCCGTCACTGGCATACCTTCTTTCTCGTTATGCATGAGAATACGTTTGAGAGCGACGACCTTGCGTGAAGTCATGTGTATCGCTTTGTGAACCTCGCTGAGACGTAAAACCAGTTAGCATATAGTGTCATCAATTGAACCCATTTACCCACCCAAAGGTTCCTTCACCCAATTTTGTCGTGACTTCAAAGTCTGACTGTTCTCCACAGCCGGCGAACGTCCGCCCATATGCGTCCATCTCCTCCTTCCTCGACCTTCTCACAATCTGCCGCGCTCGTGCTAGCCGTGCCTTGAGTTTTACTCTCTCTCGCTCTCTTTCTTGCTCGTTTTCCTTGTTTGCTTCTCCTCCCTCTTGAGGTGGATGCGGCAGTATGGATGGCGGCGAGTGAATGTCCTTTGGAGCACCTGGCCTCTTCAGTGGGATAGCAACGTGGGTATGGGCATCAGGCAGCATATCATTCTTGGTGAGAAGACGCATATCAGGTGGTGGTGCGGGAGGCGGAGATTGAGTGGGTGGAGGTGGTGTGCCAATGACGACAGTGTCATATTCTGAAGGCTGCGTTGGTAGACGAGACGAAGGATGCGAAGGTGTGGCTACTGGTGGAGGTGGCGGTGGGGGTTGGGGTTGGGATGATGGTGAGCGTGGCGGCAAAGGAGAAGCAGTAGCCGTGTTGCGAGATGGCGAAGGAGGTCTGTAAGAGTCCATACACCGACCCCGCTCACGGTCATCATACCTGTATGACCGGTCATGTTCGTGTTCGTATGAATGCCCGCCACGACGGTCGTCCCCACGCCAGAAAGAATACGCGTCTCTATCAGGACGGAACCGGCGTTCCAAGTCTTCTGGACAGTAATATCTGTCTCTGTCTTCATCTCTATAGCGTCTTTCCCTATCTCTGTCTCTCTCGTCTCGATCCCGGTCGATATATCGGTCTCGGTCCCGAAGGTCACGGTCTCTATTTCTATCGCGATTTCTAGGTGGACTGAAGTTGGATTCAGGAGGAGGCGTGCGATGTGCTGGTAGCCTGTGCTTTTCTTTTTGGCTAGAGAGGGAGCCAGAAGAGTGTGACCTGGACCGAGGGGGAGAGTAGCTTGACCGTGGAGGGGGTAGTGGAGGTGGAGTTCGTCCTCTTTCGCGATCCCGTTCGCGGTCTCGTTCACGGTCACGAAAGTCTCTTGGTGGATAGCTTTCCCAACGTGTGGGTTGGTGGTACCTTGAAGACGACGGTTCCCAATGGTCGCCACTGGCTGGAGGCCTGCCCGAACCTCTTCCAGCTCTTCTTCTTGGATCCACGTCTCTTCCGGACCATCCGTCAGCCTCATTCGAGTCCGCACCACTGGCAGAACCAATTTTCACCGAGTCGGCTTTCTTCTTGAACGGAAACGGAATGCCTTTTGCGGCTGCTTGTGGCTTGGGTGGTAAAGAGGCGTGCAATGGTGGAGGTGTGGTGGCACCGTCGTCTAGCTCGCCTTCTTCTGGAGAGGAGGTAGCCTGGCGTTTGTGTGCTCTGTGTGAGTCTGGAGAGGTTGAGGCCTGCCTTTTTGCTGGGCTTGTGACCATCGTGGCGGTCAGAGTCTTGTTCACCCGCTGACGTAAGCATTCTCTATGGCCGCCTAAGCATTCCTCGATAACAACCTCGGTCGTCTTGTGCGCCGATTAATGCCCAGATAGTTGAGCGGATAGTCGCCTAGCATCAACTGAACATGACTGAACAAACTATGAAACTGACATGGCTGGGACCGCGACAGTCAATCAGAGACTACATCTCAACCAGACGTATGTCTGTCATGATCTTTTTACATTTCTAACCATAACCATGTGATATTTTGATTGCTTAGGAGCCGAAAAAGGAGGTTTGTCCGAAAATCGTGCAAAAAAAATTAAAACACGGGAGCTGGGTCCGCAAATTGGCGAGTACACGCGAATTTGAAATCGTGCCCTTGTTGCTGAATATGATCGGATTTAGGTCGTAAAACAGCAACGAGAGAGAGGGAACGCCCTGTTCAACCCTGGACACCACAGCGTCGACATCTTAGCATCAGTAGAATGACACCCGCTCCTCCAGATAGGTCGTATGAGCAAGAAATCCGGATGCCAGGATGGGGAAACGACGAATCCGAAGCCGATGAGCCCCCATCATCGGCAAAGCGTTCACGCGAGCCCGAACCAGCTCCTCGTTTCATCGACTTGAGAGCGGTTCAATTTCGTGGCAATATGCATGAACAGTTGCATTATACAGCTAGTCCGTCAAGAAGGCGTTTTGCAGGTCGCAAAGAAGCGCGAGAGGTTGAAGAATTGACCCGACGCGTAGGACAGGGCCCTCAAAAGAAGATAACAGGCGAGCGTGTTGCGTACAAAAGCGTTTCTACACACGGTTTTTCGGACCGTAACCAAGGGCAGGAGGTTGAACAGTTGGCCCGACGCGCGGGACCGAACCTGGCCACTAGAAGGGGTGCTGCACTGAAAAGCATTTCTTCATCCTTCCAGATGCATATGGCGGCCGCCACACAGATGAGACCAGAAGAGCTGACCATGAGTGCGCGCCCAATACACAGCAAATCCGCACTGCCGCAGAGGTAAGCAAATCATCACTCCCTTCTTGGCTGTGTATAACACTCTTGTCTATGTCAGAGCACGTGGTATCAGATCTTCTGCACGAAAAATTCCAGCTATCCCTGCCACAATGCAATCTGACGACGAAGTCGAATTTGTCTTGTCATTCTCGTCAGATACAGAGGAAATAGATGAGCTTGATTCATCTAGTTCTGATGCAGAACCACCGCCCCCGACGAGGCGAGCCCGGAAAATGCCCAGTCATTCATCACCGGCCGTAGACGAGGGTATTCATGGAATGCCAAGTTATCGATCCCAACCTATTCAGGACAGTTCTTCAGAAGACGACGAAGAAGGAATGAATCGGGGGCATACAGTCGCTCCACTGCAACATTGCGAACCGAAGCCCGCAGCGAATCTGAATGAGAGAATTACCACGCCAACGGTAGAGCCTGAACCTATTATCCAGCTCTTCCGTGCGTTCCAATTACACACGCTACCTACCGACATATTCCAAGAAGCCAGACAACTTCCCTTTCTTACCCGCAATCTCCGCCAGAGTTTTCAGTCGCTATGTCATAACTTGGGCATACCCGCGACGCCCCTTCCACATGATCAACAAGGTACCGTGTTAGTACGGTATGAACACGTTGCTAATGCCTCCTTTGAACGCTCGGTTCCAAAGTGGTTTTGCCCACTTTGCAACCTACTCGGCAGGCTTGCAACTAGGGAGATGTTGACTATTCATTTGAAGACATACCACAGGGAGATCTATATCGAATGGCTTCAACCGACAGACAACGAACTTCGTGAAGAGATATCATGGAGGCTTCATATCCTAATCCCTCAAATAGACGAGAACAGGATAGACGACGCTTTTCCGAGTCCCGCACCAGCAGAAACTGTCGAACCTGAAACCACGGAATTGCATACCCCTCCCGAACCAGAAGAACCGCAAGAAAGAATCGAACACACTCCTGCGACGCCGCCCCGAACCAGAGTTTCCACATCTCCGACACCAGCTGCTAGACGTGACTCGCTCATGCTCCTCTCCGATGAACGCAGCTCTGTATCTCCACAATCGCGGGCCCGGCTAACTGTCCCAGTGATCTCACCTAGAGGAAAAGGTAAGGAACCCTCTACAGCCCGACAATTTAAACCACGGCCATCACTGTATCCCCGCCCTCCTCCGTCCTCAAACCGCTTAGGTGCTGCCGCCCGGCCACCCTATTTGCCTGCCAAATCTACATTCGGCGGGCCCGACATCTATTATTCGACGCGATTCTCTGGACCATGTTTATTCGACCTTCTCAACCTGTTACCCCTCGAGCCGTTCGGCGTCTTTGATGGAATGGTGATTGACTTGGAAGAAGAGATATACAATGACGATGAACTAGCCCAAGAAGAAAAGGTCATTGTAGCGTTGTGGGCGCGATGGATCATGTTGAACAAGGTCGAGTTTGATCAGAATAGGGCGGGTGGTGTCGAAAAGTTCATTGATGAGTATTGGAAGATGATTCATCTAGCTGCAGGCTGGGAGGCCTTGGTGTACCAGCTGTTGGTTCTTGCAGCTTGGAGGTTGCTGAGGCATTGTGAAATTATACCGCTGCTAGAACGTTACGAAGAGTTGGTTGGCATGCAGTATTGGGATGAATGGGATTCAAATGAAGAATGAGTCAACTCGTATTGTACATTGGATAAAATTAGTACTACAGGAGGTTATATTGAGGTTTGAACACAGAAAGGTAGTATAACTGTCTTAAATCAATGGCTCGGTTATTAGCATACAGGCACGGACACGTACTGGCTGAGTTGGAAAGTAAAGACGTGGAAGCATACCGTGACGCGAAATAAATGTCCACACTAGTAGTAAGTTTGGATCGTTGCATATACCAGTCCATCATAGTCTACCTCGGAGGACTTGCAGAACGGGCAAAGGACCAATCTCGAACTTGCTCATGGACCCAATATTTGTTCAGCATTCAGCATGCGAAATCGTCATAAATTGCTTCATCATCGTAAGATTCATCGCTGTAGTCATCAAGACTGTAATGCTTTGATTCATTTCCAGAATAGTCCGTGAAGACCACGTTGAGGTCAACCCCCGACAGTTTGATTTCTTTGATGACATACGATACTTCGTCTTCAATTTTGTCTTCGGCATCAATGCAGTGAAGAGTAACAGATTTGAATTTAGTTACTTCAATCCCATGTTTGCCATCCCTATCGCCAACACGCAAACACGCTTTAACCGTTTGAAGTAGCATTTCAAGATCAAGGGGGTAATCGCGAGAACCGAGTGTTAACGAACTGCGCTTTGCAAATCGAAGCGAAAGAAGGAAGGATTCGAGAATTTTTTCATCTCTAAACAGGGAACATGCAATCACTTCAAGTTCTCGTAATTGAGACAAATGAACAGGTACTCTTGGCGAGGACGTAAAGGTGCGATCGCCGGTGATGGCAAGAGAGCATGTCTCTAGGATGGCGGAGCAGTGTTCTAATGCATCCAAGCAGAAAGGGGCAGGCATTGTAGCGCGGAGATGGATATGTCGCAAATTATGCCACGGGATGCCACTAGCAAACTTGGAGTAGCCTGGTGAAGGATTGCAAACCGGATACGTGATGAATGGGTTAGGTAAAAGTGAGAAGGACGTGAGATTGGAGAGCTTGTACAGGTCCAAAGGCGATGCTGCGTCATCTTCATTCAGACTGATGTATCGAACGCACAGGTCTTCAACGCACGACAGTTTGTCGTCAGGAAGCTGCAGGAAATCTCGAAGGTGATGATCTGCAAATGTGACACCAAGCTTTTTGAATTTATGCAGTGAGATGAGGTCTTTGATTATGTTCTCGTGCCAATCCTTTCTCCAAAGCGATCTACGACTAGCCCAAGATTCGAAATCCCCTGAAAAGTCAATATCGATGGAGCAAGACAGACCCTTTGCTCGCGATAGCCATGTATTGGCTACTTTCACCATCGAGACAAAGGTCTGAGGTGCATCGAAGTCCCTCGGAACGATTCTGATGCTGCTCCAAAATGTGCGGACATCGAGGATGATCTCCCGCCATGCTGAACATACATGCGAAAGGGTTATTTGGGGAGGCGGGGGTCCCCAGACTTGAGGGAGTGAATCTTTGCAGTGCAATTCAAATATATGACAAAGGACATCGTTTGAAAGCTGTTTTATCGGAGAGAGGGCGTTGAGCGCAATAACTCCAGATTCGGTTTCTGATTTGAGATCTTCTTCTCGACGTGCGATGAGGTGTTTCTCCTCCAACAAGAGCTGTGAGGCCTCTTTTGCGCAACAAGTTGACTCGTTAATTTCCTGGCTTTCTTCCTCTGATTCGTAGCAGGAACTCGTTCTTCTAACATCAAAGATGTCGGATGCAGGAGCAGTCCCATCCATCCTGGATTTATACATGTCAGCGTTACTGGTCATCACTCTTTACCTCAAATCACCAACCTATGGTCCTGGAGTCCGAATAGTATGGCAGTGCCTTCCACTTATGTAAGTAAACAAATCTAGATCGCCACACTCCCACGTTGTTTGACATTTCGCGATTTTGGCCTCAAAGCATTCCGAATGCCAATCCCGTATGACATGGAGAGACACATTCCTGACGTTCCCGAAGTTTTGGAGTATCCTCATCATTGATTTTGAAGAACAAAAGCTTGATCATGCCATACTTTTTACCGTGACGCGTGATTCACGTTAACTCGCCACAAGCATAGAGAGCTTTAGATGGTCTCGTTTAACAATTGTTCTTTTTTAGGCAAACCTCCGCAGAACATACTGCCACCACGAGGCAATCACGTTGCATTTGGATGGCTTGCGGGCCGATAATACGGCACAACGTGAGTTGCTTCACCACAACGCGTACTGATGTCTGGCATCTTCACTTCATCAGCTTTGATATTGTGACTACTTCGATACGATGGCAAAATCAATAGGGCTCGTCTCCGACTCGGAGATCGTTCTAATCGTGGCGTTACATACAAGTGCTCCCCACGTGTATACTCGTGTATAGTGTCAATTCAAATGCAACGGGGATCAAATATACACCCGACCCACTCGGCTTCGAAATGTGATTGCAGCACAGAACGTTTCAAGGATGCTTGGAACACAGAAGAAGCAGATTGATCCGTTCCCCTCTTTTCCAAGCTTCTGCATCGCGTCGACACTGAAGTACTGACCATGCCTTTCGTAGAAGTGGATGGGTGTGGGGGTCGTTGGAGATTTTGCTATGTGATATCAACCCCTACGGAAGTGTCGGCCAAGCACGTGGACCCAAGCTTGCCAACGATCGTTTTCCTCCACTCTCTTGGTTCAGGCAAGGAAACGTTTGAGCGTTGAGTATTACCCAACTCGTGGTCGAAGTGCCTCATGCAACTGACGTACCTACAGGACAATTTGATAACCCTTCTCTCAGACAGTTCAACCTCGTTGCCTTCGACCTTCGATCGTTTGGTGACACTGGTGGAACTGTTCCAAAGAAGCCATGGTTGCCGGCGGACGTTACTGAGGACGTATTCAATCTCATCAAAGCCCTCAAGCTCCCTCCTTGTCATTTTTTCGGCCTTGCTCTCGGTGCCTATGTCGCGGTTGATATAGCTGCAAAATACCCCCACAATGTGCTTTCTGTAACGGCCTGTTCACCACTATCAGCTATCGAAGTAAGCAATCCATTCAATTTCGGCTATCTTTGATCTCAAGTCCGAAATCCAGCCGGCACATGTCGTTGAAGGTCGCAAGCAACTCTCTGATTACTTTGTGAATTTCGCTCTACCAAAAGCGCTAGCTGGCTCGCCCGACGAGGCGTACGCCGATGACGTTATATTGGGTGCTATCCAGCTCTTGTACAATGTGATACACATGCCTATAGTCCATGCGTACGTTCAATTTCTCTTTCTGTCACAACAGTTCGGAATGTTGACTCGGCGCCAAGAATCGCGCGTCTCAGTTGGGACTATGTCCTAAGAAATTACACAGAGTCAGTTGACCACATCGATACCGCCTTTGAGACAAACGTCCGCGTATTCCTGGAACGGCAACCTTTTACTAAAGATCACTTGAAGAAGGTATGCGTGTAACTTTTTGTACATCCCCGACTCGTATCATCAGCTAGCAGATTCAATGCCCTGTTACCATTGTCCACTGCGCCGACGACGTTGCTTATGACTTGGGGGCTGCGGAAGAGCTAAAGCATGTCCTTGACGAAGCAGCAGTAGAAGTGTTCTTGAAAGAAGTACCTGGACCTCATTTTGGGTGTGTGACACACCCAAAAGCGTCAGTTCTGCTATCATTGCACGCGTCCTTTCATTCACGTTATGACCAGGATAAACACTGTCCTTTTTGACAACGTCATATCTAACACACCTGGAGACACAAGCCGGTTTAGGCCATTGCTTTGTGACGCTCGTTTGGAGACACCATTCAGACGTTCACTAGCCAAATATGGCTATCGATCTTTTGGAGGGGATTCTGAATTTGATGACGAATGATGGATGAATCGATGACTGCCCAATTTCTTTTTTCTGGAACTTGGCATCACAAGATGTGATCGGTTTCGCATTCGGGCAACGATCAATTTAAATACCGATGTATACATAGATATTGATTTATATGTAACACACCTACAGCGTAGTGATAGCCCAAATTGTGAAAATTGACCAGATACTTATCTGCAGTCATGGCATTCTTTAAGGAGGTAACAGGCGAAGCTGATAGCGTTTATGGACTTGCTGCATTCTGCAAGCATATGTGTTCTAGTATGAAAGTGTCATCAGAATCCTGGTAGGATGAGGACCTGAGGTGCAGGGTGCTATCTGCGTCATGTAAAAGTGACAGCTTGGACGGATGCAAGCGTCACAAAGGGCCTGCCTGGGCCTGGGATCAAGTTGTCAGCACCCTGGATAATGCAGTCTAGGTTAGACATGGAAGGCAGTAGGGGCCTACAGTTTTCCTTAAAATTATTGGTGCTTTGTGTGAGAAGTGCGATCGGGCAGCTGCAGTGAGGGGCAAGTTCAACTTGACTTGCGGAGCTGCGTGAGGCCGCCGCCTTGCTTCTGGATCTTCCAAAATGTCCCGTTCGAGCCGTTCCCCTTCAATAGGCCTTGCTCGGGTACTCTTTTACTATTTCAAGCAGCTTTAAGGCAATGTACACTCCTACTAGATAGCCATGTTCCCCCTATTTCTTATTAGTATGGTTAATTGAAACATTCCCACGAAAGGAACTCCTAGTAGCACATTCGCTTGCAGTCCCTTTTTGCCAAGTTCTGCGAGGCATGTGGGGGACGCTCGCTCTTGAAATCATCTTCGAAATCTTTGGGCATTTTCTCCCCGGTCTCAAAGTATCCATCACCAAACATCATCAGTTTCCCTGGTCCCTCGGACAGGTTTGCATGACATGGAGGAATGCATTCCTGACATTCCCGCAGCTTTGGAGTACCCTTGACATCGACCTTAAAGGCGCCTCGATCATACCACACTCGAACGCAGATTAGCGATGGTGGAGGAATGCGCAGCGGAAATCACACGATCTCTTTCAGGTTCACCGCGTGGCTATCTTTACAATGTCCCTGTTTATCGCCCTCGCCCTCGCCTGAAACGCTGTGCTGTGGCCAAATTTTGGATAGACTGGTTGAGCAGTCTACTCGTTGGCGTGACGCATACTTTCTGATGGACATCTGCGAAGCTGAGACACTTTACCGTGTCAAAAACCGCCTGCCAATGTTGCGCTCCCTTCAATGCAGATTCGTGCGATATGGCACGCAAGTCGACATGCAGGACTTGAACGATATGTTAGTAGATGCGCCACGGTTGACGCGTATCTCCCTTGACGAAAACATAAAATGGAACATTGATTGGTCATCTATGACCGTGATTCACTTCTTCTTCCTACCCAAAGTTACTTACTTGCTGTCCTGTCTCAAGCAGGTTCGTCATCTAAAGGAACTGGCCATTCAATATTCACGGCCCGCTCCCATACGACACCATTTCACCTAATATTATCCGTCCTATCACCCCTGCCATCTTTGAAAGTCCTAGAAGTTGGGAGCTTAGGCCAACTACTTTTATTCGAGACTCCTGCCTTGGAAGAGTTGTACACCGTGAATGCTGTCATGGATGGTTACGAAGGGATTGCTTCGAGTTACATCGGCTCGCTGCGCCATCTCAGAAAACTTTCAATCTTCCCGTTGAACGTTATGGAATTGGAACAATTGGTTCAACGTTTGCCTGCAGCGCAGGACCTTTACCTACAATACAGTGACCTGGACATGCTCAAACTACTCCCTTCATGCGGAAAAGCATGCGAGGTGAGGACGTTGACATTCGCGTCGTGGTGTCTCAGACAACACACAGGCAAAGAAGATTTGTCAAGAATCATCACTGGCTGGAAGAAAACAAGGCATGGATTTGGTCCATTCAACAATTTGACCAAAATCTCGATCGTAATTCTGACGGAATCAGCCAAGGCAGTGATCGTTGCCCCGTCTTTGACGTCCTGGACAGTCTCAGGCGCCATTTTGAAGATCAAGGGATACAGTATTCTATCCAGCAACGCCTCGTTTGATTCTGGAATATATGTTCCACCATTCAACACGTTGTGATAGAATTGAAGTGACTGTGGATTCGTACCTGATATTTCGCTCGATACATTATAATATTTCTCCTTAGTGACTTGAACTGACTCTATAAACTTTTATTGGGACTGTTATGTACAGATATAGATTCAATTCAAAAAAAAATACATGAGGCACTTGTTGTACGGTTTACTGTCTCGGGCCCCAGATGCCTACCAGAGGCTATGCAGAGAGATCTAAACGGAAGAGACAATACAACAGCGTCGGCGCTGCGCAAGCTGGACATCGCGGTGTCCGTATCACCGACTCCGTTATGCATCTAAACAACGATCAGGGATGAGATTGAAGTTCTCGCACGGAAGCAGCGTACCGATAGCAAAATAAATGTCCACACATGGTCGCAGTTGGGTCATTGCACATATCTGCCTGACATAATCTACAGTGAAGCAACCGAGAAAAAGGAAGGTGGCTAGTTTCGCTGTGATCTGATAATGGCTCAACAGCGGTTGTTGGTGTGGGTAGAGAACTTTGCAGAAGGCTTGGAGGAGAAGGAGAGCAGGCGGTGTTATCTGAGTACATGTCAGTCATTTAGAGGCATCTTGTAGCTTGATCATTCACTTACTTGTTAGGAAGGACGGAGAAGAAGGCCGGGGATCTAGAGTTGAACTCTCCAAATCACTAAAGGAATCTACCTCGTCAATGAAGTCGTACGCTGAACAAGTCTCGGGAGACGGATCCGAAGGTGATAATGCGGCAGCTCCGGTTGTTATCACTGACAAGTCTCGTTCCGCAGGGCCGGGAGTAGGGAGGGCGGGAGCCATTGATGTTTTCTCATCTGTCCCTTCGTCAATCGAAGTAGGAGTTTCTTCGGACGGCGAGTCGGGAAGTGGACCTTGGGCTTCGGGTGCGTCTAGTATATGCGCTGCGTCTTTTCCACTCAACGAACGAGAACGCTCAATTGGTGTCGTAGTAAGTGGCGATACTGATGGTAGCGCATTCAAATCCAGAGGCGACGATACATCAGGACTATATGACGATAACATCAGCTAAACGGAGAGTTGGAAGAAATGACCGTACCTGCCGCTATCCGTAGGCGAGACCATCGTATAATTGGGAATAGAAAGCAATGCAGCGTCTACGGCACTTGGTAATCCAACGTTCGGGGAGCTGGCTATTGGTGTTGCCATAGTCGAAAGAAGTAAGTCTGAGCCTTTGTCCAAGGTTTGAACCATTCCGCACTCCGAAGCCTGCAAGACGCCGGATATGAAAGGTGACGAGACAATGAACGGAACTGCATTTGAGTCCGACTTGGGAGAAGAAAACGTCGGACTGGACTGTGTTGACTCCGAGGAAGATTGGACCGAAGAAGAGGATGCGCGGGTCCTTGGAAAAAAGAAAGGTTGGGCGTCGGCACGCAAATTGCTCTGTCTCTCTTTTGGAGGTGTACCAATGGCTCGACAAGCGTTCTCTGTCCTTGCCCCTCGTTCCAATGGGACAATCGGATCAGATTCCCGCATAAATACATCCCGAGTTTCTTCGTGATGTGACTGCGTGATTGGTTCGGTTGGCAGGTACAGCTGCTGTTCGCTATCAGTACTGAGAGGATGAAAGGCAAACTCTTGCGACATACCCCATCTGTATCTTGTTCCCTCGAGAGAATTGCGTTGCCCAAGGGACTCGGCTCTGCTTTGACAGAGGATAAGAACCACGAGTCTCTCATTGGGTTGTAGGGTTGCCGTTCCTGGTACGTATTTAGTAGTACTCGCCTTCATGTGGGCGGTGACGCACATATTTTCTCTGGTACAGACTGTCCAGCACTGGACTGAAGTCATTAAAGCCCGTCCTTCCTGCAGGTTTACGTGGGATCGGGGCTTGGGTGTTCTAGAGGTCTGTCAAGTCAAAGCAGGCAACGGGAGGCTCGTCCGTACCTCCCGCATGGCCCAGATGTCATCTACGATACCGCCAGGAGGGGGTAAAGACGAAGGGGTGAATACAGGTGCCTTCACGTCCATGATAGGAGAAGCGAAGTCGGGGCAAAGAGATAACGCTGGAGAATCAGTTCTGACAATTGGCCGCTGCGGTGAAGGGGTGTGAGGACACAGTTGCGATGCATAGATAACGCGTACTCTAATCGGAATGAAGCTCCGTTGGGCGCTTGCTACGTTATTGTTTGGCGCGACAGTGGTAGGAGAGTCGGCATGCATAGATAAGAGATGCTACCAACCACGGTGAGCGAAGATGTGTGAGATCAAATGCTTTAACTCACGGAGGTGGACTCCTGATCGTCTTTGAAACCTTTGCCGCATGTCATACACGTTGGATGTCTAGGTGATACGAGGTGGTGTTCCGATAAGGCTTCTGGGGTCTCAAATTGAACCCTACACAGTGCACAGTACACGTTTGTATGAGTTGAGACCAGATGCTACATGTTTCCTGAGTGAAGCATTGAGAACTGATTACCGAAATGGTTTACCTCTCTGTATGATTCATCATCCTTGAACCCGCAGTTGCAAGCCAGGCATGATGGATGAGCGTCTGATGTTAAATAGTGTTCATCGAGTTCATCAAAATAAAGTGCCATCGGGCCACATGGACACGAGACGAGCGAATGTTGCACAGCAAAATGCTATTCATTAAGCGCCGTTAGCGGTGTGTCCAGTTCCAGTTGAGTTGACGTACCTCTTCCACAGAGCGTTTGTTTCTGAAACCCTTGCCGCATCGACTACAGTTTGGATGGGCAGGTGAGCCACGATAGTGATCCTCCAGGGATGAGTGTGATCGGTAAGTCCTATTACACTTTGTGCAATCAAACGTGGGAGGGTGCCTAGATGTCATATGCTAATGACGATACAAAAGGTGCGCATCATCCAGGACGTAAGTAAGGCTACCGGAGAGCTTTCAGAAACGTACCGCTTCGTAAGCCTTTTCGTTTACAAAGTGGCGGTTGCAAGGCGTGCAGAAGGGATGTGCACTTGATGATTTTAAATGTTGTCGCAAGGCATCCTCGTTTACGAACGTTCGGTTATTGCAATGCACGCATACAGCCATGGTTGGGGAGGTTTGATGCAGCTTGGGAAAGGCTAATAAGAGGTTGTTTTGTGCTGGGCTGTAAAGCGGCCATGAGGCTTTCTCGTGTTCTAACACGACGGCCGTGCGAATCAGTATCGGAACTGCGCTTCAGAAATAAGATAGTCTACCTTTCCGGAATGGTGGCGCAGTGTGCTAGGATCATCACCGTACTGTGCTAATCTTCTTGTGCGTTCGCGAATGTATGTATTGAATTTTAACGTTAACCGACGGGGATTCTCACAGACCCTGGGATTACGGCTGAAAGATAATACAGTATGGTTATCAAGGAGATAAGTACTTGATTGTACTCAGTACTTATATGTACTAACGGGTCGATTACAGATATATAACCAGAGCATTTCAGTCGTAATGTGCTCGATAGGCCTCTCTCCATGCAGCCTTGGCGTCTTTCTCAATAACGTCCTGAAATGTGATTAGATTCGTTGCACAGACCCTGAAAGCTGACAGATCCTACCCCATGACATGGGATTATCCTCTCAAACTCCCATGATTCGATGGTTTTCACATGGTTCTTCATTGCTCTAATGGGCTACATTAGCAAATTGCATTGTCACTAGAAATCGACTTACTCCTTGTCATGCGCCAATCCCCATGCAACCCGCGGGTTGAGGAAGGATGGCCGTAATAATAGTCCCAGAACAGGAATATGCGCAAGTTGGTTGGACTTCGAATACTGCTCGTGGGCCGGTAAATTGAAGAGCAAATCGGCCTCTATCAAGGACTTTGAATCATGGTGGAAGAATGCAACATCTTTGTTACGAAATCCTTCGAAGTAGCTTTCCCAAAGTGGATCATCTCTCGTATCATTCCAAAACCGATATCCCTTACCAGTGTTTTATCTGCCCGAACAAAACGGAAAGGTTACTTTGATCGCATCCGGGATAGCTCTTCACTTACTTCGTCCTCAAACCCATATTTAGTATCCGGATGGTCTGAACCCCAAGCTACAGACATGTCAACGATGGACATCCTCGTTGCGGGTGAAGGGATGCTTACCACCGTCAAATTTGGTGCTCGGATCGTGGTAACCATCTATCGCAGCTTGGGGCGCGATTAACTTGGCGTCAGGATAGGCTTTCTTGAAGTCGCCTTGAGTATGGCATGAGCTAGAGGAGATAGCAAGGTATATGGGCGAACTTAGGAACAGTCTATGAACAGCATTTCCGCCAACGATGTATCTGTAATATAGCGCGTTTTCTTGTCAAAGTAGTGGGCTTAAAGGAAAACTAGTCCTTACCGTACAGGTCCTAGTTTATCTATTGTTGCCTTTGTCTCTTCGTTCAACGGCGTGGAGGCGAGTACCCAAATCCCACCGTCTCTCAATTTGATCGCGGTAGAGCGTCCGCCGATTGGCAAAAACCCAAAGCGTGAAAATGGCCTGCATACGTGGGATTCAGGGTAAACCAAGAAGACCCAGATGAACGAGGTGAATACTTTGAGAATGTCCAGACATTTGCGCAAACCTGAGGTGCAAAAGCATAAGTATATCGATACCTACATGGTTCTAATGCATGACTTACCTCTCTGATGACGGTGTCAGACATTCAGACGCTCGTTGGAGAGTTGGATGTGAGGCAAGGTGGTGGGGAGTGGGAGATATGCGGCGCTTCTTGAAGTTCGTCCGACGTCATATCGGTAATTTGGAGGTTTCAAGTTGTTTGCCACTGTTCCGGTCTATTTCGGGTCAATCTAAGTCCGTTCTCACTTCGCTGTTATACTTATAGTATCGTCATTGACCTTGACAGAAATCATCTTTATTGCAGTTAATAATCGCAAGATTGAGGATGTAACGGAATAGAGATAATTTTATCTTCCCTCGACTACACGTTCACTGCCAACGGATCCTTGCTCTAACTGCCAAAGAATCTGTCCTATACAGTATCCCAAATCTTCAAACCTCTTGTTGCAAACTGTATTAACTAACAAGATGAGTTTTATAACTTCACCCATGACCGAGATGCCACTTTGAAAGTGGTGACATCAGCACTAGGCTATCGCCTAAGGGACTGCATGACAATTATTCTTGGAAGACGGAACATAATACAGAAACTTTAGCTTTTTCAAAGAGTTCTACGAAGTACTCAGATACATTTTAGTCAAGTCTCGGGCACCATCTGAAAAAACAAGCCTTGGGATACTCGAATCAGGTATGTAAATATCGTTTCTCGCAGACTTGTAGAGACCTATTGTTGCCGACAACTCCTGGTCTTCGTTGTCGACATTTGTATCATGAGCAAGGACTGCTCGAGGCAGGAATCTGGCAGAACGTCCACTTAATGCTTGCATTTGTCAAGCAAACACAGACACGTTATAATAACCCTTCATATATAATACATGGTTCGTGTTATTATGCAATAGGTCGATGAAAGACTAAATAGCGTCTCTAAAGTTAGTATAAAAGGATAACACGCCCATCGTAGCAACCTAACGCAATCATAGATGATCCCTGGAAGGCGACCTTTCTTCCTGGCACCGCTACTTCTATTCCAAAATCACTAGGAATCCAAAGCACGGGTACAGGTTCTGGATGTTGAGGAAACAACCCTGCAACTTGCTCGCAGTTCTGACTCAACCAGACTGGGATGTCGTGCCAAAGTGGGAGTTGGGTAGCTGACAGAGATGTTCGAGCCTTGCTCCTTCTATTACATTCTTATCAAGAATGTTAAATGATCGGAAGTCACCGCCTTTAAATTGTACCACAAGGTGTGAATCGTCGGGTAGGAACGCCATCGTGAAGATCGATTTGTTGACATTGAATGTAGCGATGGTAGTACGTGTCACAACGTCTGAGATTGCAACCCGTTTCCTGTTCACCCAGCCATTGTAAGATGCAAGCAAGGTGCCGCGATGAGAAAACGTCAGGAGAGTCGAGTTATATTCATCAATGGTACCAATGTCATCAAGTGTTTTGAGATCCCATAAATTGATACCGTCCTCGTCAGCGGCGGCTAGCATATGGCTTGACATTGCCACTGCTCTTATTCGACCACTAGATGTGGGATGTTTGATCGTTCCTGATGGTGCCGCATCTTTATTATCCCAGAACGTGATGCCATCCTCGGTGGAGCTGGAAGCAAAAAGTTTGCCATCAGGGCTGAACGCAAGTTCTGTCGTCAATGTTTTATTGTCTCGATGAGCGGTAACTAGTCGCTTCGGGGCACTTGTCTCCCAAAGCTCCAAGGTACCGTCACCATACTTGCAGGCAAGCCGTGAACAATCTTGCGAGAGGGCTAAAGCGGAGACGTGGCTTGCTTTGTCTTTAGAACGAGAGCTAAGTGTCGAGATATCCTGAACATCCCATAGATATACTGTGCCATCCGAAGTCCCGGCGGAAAGCCGGGATCGATCAGGCGAGAACGCTAACCTCGTTGGCTTAAAACATGGAAGTGTGAAAACGAAGCAACGATTCTTGATGTCGTAGAACATTACGGCATGACACTCCGCGATTGCGAGCACGTTAGCCGTGTAGAATTCAAGAGCCCAGATGTAATGGTCAGAATCGAAATCTAGGCTCTCGACAAGCTGCAGGGGACCACTGTTTCCATCCCAGATTTTCACTGTCTTTTTGAACCCAGTTGCAAGTAGAGATCCATGAGCAGATATCGCCAACGTGCGCCCATCGGCTGCATCACTGGAGGCCCCAACAAGTTCCCCTCTCTCGCTTTTCCACAGGGTCAAAGTGCCATTATCTGACAAGGCCGCGATTCGAGAATTGTTGAGAGAGAATAGGAACTCCTTATGGGCACCTGAGATGGTATTCAAATCGGCAATGGATCTTCCGTTCATCCCATCTCGCAGCTTGATACCACTGCCAGCTGACAGATAAGCGAGGATAGTACCAGTTGGGGAAAATTTCAACGGTGTGTAACCATCATCATATCGAAAGTCGTTATGGCAGGCTATTGGATTGTTTTCTCCCATTTTCCAAAGGCCAACGGTGCCATCCGACAAACCTGCAGCGACTCGGCTACCATCAGACGAGATTGCCAGCCTGCAAACGGTCGTCGGAGTTGTGGATGTGGCAGCAGGTACACTGGATTTCACGTTATAGAACGTTACGGTACTGTCCTTTGACGAAGCGACAGTAGAAAGGTCGCTAGCGATTGCGAAGAAACCTCCTGTGATCGTACCAACGGGAGTACCTGTAGCTGCTTCCCAGCACTTCAACGTTTTCCAATCCCAAGCAACGAACATGGTGTTATCGAGTGAGAATGTGGTGCCCCTGACAGATGATCCAACAGTCAGATTGGCAAGAAGGGGATCCCATTTTTCCGGACCACCTGTGACTCGACACAGGTTGTGTTTTGTCTCTACCTTGTACTGGCAATATAAGCGGCTATCAGTTGGTGTGAAGGGTAACGCAGAATAATACATATGAAGCGCCGATCGTTCAATAAGTTCGTAGAACCGTAAGACGAAACGTAGCCCGTCGGATAAGAGTTGATGCAGTTCCGAAGGAGTGGACTTTGGTACAACACCTCAGCTTCCTATCTAATCTGCAGTGATGGTGAACTTACCCGGAGCTTCAGTACGGTACTAAGAGCCTGGTGAGCAGAGTCCAATTTTCCGATCAAGCTCAGCACTTCGAACCAATGCAGCAAGTGTTTGTTCGCAAACGCATCCAACGCCGCGATGAGGTCAGGATTTGTGGTGTTTGCATCCTTGAAATGATTTGCCCAGTACACGGTTGCATACTGCACCTCCAGAGGGATCATCTCCTGTAGCCGTTTGACTGATATCCCCTGCAGCGCAAGTCCATCTTTGTTGTTCATGAACCGAGCTGGATCCCCAAGATTAAGTATATTGTACTTGAGATGCACGTTCATTATTCGGAAACAATGCATTACTATTCGCGTATGCTGAGACATGGGGTCTATTCGGAGATGGACATCCTTGCAACGTGCCGGGTCTGTGACGTAGTCAGGGAAGGATTTGTGGTAGATGACGGGGATATTGTCGGTGCCAAGCAAGATTATTGATTGCAGTTTCCGAAGAACTATCTGTATTTGCTTCGCCCTCTTGTCGATGAAGGGTGCAAGAGTTGTGATGGATAAGGGGGTTTGGAGGAGCACGATAGTGCCGATAATGGTCTGATAACGCTCTACTATATCAGCGTTGTCGCAATCTTCTGGCACGACATTCCGAAGAATGACTGTATAGAAGTGGTTAAGACCTTTCAAAGGGGTGCGATCTTGTGCTAAAGCACGAAGCAGCGTTGCAATCTGAGCTTCGGGATCAGATGCAAATTTGTCCAAAATGTAAAGAACGGCTGTTGAAGCGATAATGAAGAGTCTGCCAGCAGCTCGGACGAGAGACTCTATCTGCTCATCGCTTGCTTGCCACTCTTCATCTGGGTCTTCCAAACGTGCACGAACTTCCTCCAGAGAAAGACTTTGTTTAAGGTAAAGCCGCATGTCTCCCTCGACGACCTTCTCCTCGATGTCTTGCAGACGGAAAATCTTATAGCCATCCTGACTGCCGAGGTGATTGAAAGCCGGTTGGGGACGAGTGGTCAGAATGACCTTGAACGATGGTAAATCCCGGACAAGTTGGCCCAACGCCGTAATGACACCAGTGCTATCTTCATCATCACACTCATTCAGTGCGTCAACAACGAGAAGTATTGGTCGGACACGCGACGCAACGATGGTCTGTAGCGGTTCCAATATAAGAGCTTGGAATTGTTCTTGAGGACCCTTCGTCGTTGCAGCAGACCCACGCTCTGTAAGCAACACGTTTCCAATCGCACGAGAAAACCGTTCATCGTAGACACATAATTGGAAAGCGAGAGTGGTGAAAAACTTTTTGGCATTCTTGCGGTCGGCTTCGTCCCGCGAGAAAAAGAAGGACGCGCCAAGAAGACCGAGGTCGTCTGCCCTCGACGCGATAGTGTAGGCAACGGTGGACTTCCCAGTGCCAGCCAGTCCAGACAGTACGTATATCTGGGACTCGCTTAAGCAGGTGGCCCATTCAGCCATCTCTCGGAGAAGGGCTTCCCTCGTACCCTTGAGGCAAGGCCCACTCCTCTTCTTGGTCTCGTAGTCGTTGAGAGCAGCCTGCGCACGTGGTAGAGTTATGATCGATTGGCTCTGAGAATGAAGCACATAAGAACGACTTTTGCATCGTAAACTGAGAACACCTACCAAGGAATGCTTTGTTATCTTGTCATTGACGTCCGGTAGCACGGTAAAGCGTGCTATATATTCACCGATCTGCTTCGGTCAGATATTTGATCTAGATGGCTCAATTTCGGCGTACCTGCTCCCTTTCATTTTCAGTATATGGCCCATCTAAGCAGCGATGAGCATGATCCGTTCATCACAAACCATCAGATGTACGCACCGAACCGGATTATCGTGGCATCCCCGTGTACCTCAGTTAGGTTGGCGTTACCGGTGATACTGAAGTTAGTTGACCCTTGAATAACTGGCATGGCTCTTTATTCAAGCCAGAGGGGAGAGGAGTATTCAAGTACGAGCAAGTTGAACAACAGAGTTACAGATTCAACAGATTTCAACTCCGCTGATTTCCTCCGAGCTCGAAGGGAACAACTAACCAAAGGTCCATTTCACTGTAGACAGAATGGTTTCTAACAAGTTCTGAATTGCGAAACCTAGAACGTTAATGGTAAACGAGATTATAATTGCAATACACTATTTTTATGTTAAAAAAGAGGCGTTTACATGATACGGAACTGTGCTCTATAAATTTACAAGCAGTTAAGATATAAAAAAACAAACACTGAAAAAAAAAGACACTCAAGTCCCACACATCGCGATGAACGCTATTGTTCCTCGTGAGAAGCTTTTTTCAACACATCTTGCCAGTCGAGGGCAAGTTTTGTCAACGTCTTGCTCCGGGCTACGAAGAAGAAAAGTTGGATAGGGGGTACACTACGCCTGGAGTACGGACTTACCGAACGTCGTCAAGACTTCTTTCAATAGATCCCGCTTCGCCAAACCGGCAACCGTCGGTGTCCAGCCTTCTTCTCTTCCAGGCCGCCTTGTCAAAAAAAAACCTTGTCAACCAGAATCCCACACAATGCGAGAATCACAAGACATACCAATACATCGGTCCAAACAGCTCCTTTATCAATTCTTCACCTTTTCCTCGGAACCCTTCATCAGCGATCTTTCTCGCGTACACTAACAACGCTTGTTTGTACTCTTGCGGACTATCGAGCAATTTCGTCGCATGGAGTTTGGTCTCTAAGTGTCCGAGCGTAAGCGCGATATTCCACCACTCGGGTCTTCTCCTGTCCGAGGAAACGTCGTCTGGAGGTGGTGTTCCGTTGACATTACCCTCTATCGCGGACATGATACCGCGGTTTGTGGCGCTGTATGTTGCGCGTTGGCGCCCTTGCCAAGCGTCGGAACTGTCCCACCAACGCTCGCTAATCTTGACCCACGTCGAGAGCGCTGCGTCGTATGAGTAAGCCATGCCATTGGACGTGTTAATAACAGGCACGCCGTTTGGTCGGATTATAGCCGAGGTGATGGTATGGTTGGGTGATATCGCGAGGAGCGATAGCACTGAAATGGGTTGGAAGTGGGCGTGAAGCCTCTTGATATTCCTGTAAGACTGGTTAAACGGAGAAGTTTCCTGGCTGTATAGTAGGGAGGAACCTTACCAGGAGTAAAGCTGGCCAGATGATGTAATGACCAATAAACTGTGTTTATCCCCGTCAATGAAGGAACACGGAGATCCAAGGCTCATCGATGGCATCAGTCTGTCCGAATAGACCGTTGAGCACATTTGATCACTAGAACGCGGACCACTCGTACCTCCTCCCTGTGTGTGAATATACATTCACAGACCCGTCTTGCATAGCAACAGCACAGAAACACGAGGTTGCCTTGAGTGCGAGAACAGGTGATGGCACATAATCGAGCCACTGTGAATGCTTCCCAGATATTAACGATACCTCATTCGTACCCACTGTGAAACACACCTTAGAGATCGAAACTCAACAGTCAAGAATGTTAAAATACACTCACCCATATCCTCAGAATTCCGCGCTTCCAAAACGTCATCCGTCCCTTCCACCTCTGAAGAAAGGTAGGTCAACAAAGGTTGCACTGGGAGTGTAATCCCCCTCTGCACTCCGATCGCCATTCCAGGTCCTGGCACCATCATCCCTATTTCCTTTACCTGTACCGTTTCCCTTGGCCGATCGCCGCCCAGTGTTCTGGCTTTCGGTGGCTTTATGTCATCCACTAGATCGCTGATCGCAGTTTTCTTCCCTTTACTAAGCGGTGTTGACGTGGCCAACGAGTCGATGGGTACGTCTACGTCCATTGTCATATCAGCATGACGAGACCAGCTATCAGGCGCGTTGAATAATTGCTCCGACGGGGATGGGAAGCCGGTTGATGCAGTATCGGCGAGCTGCACGCGTTTGGATGATACGGACGACGGGGGTCTGGTAGTCGCGCTCGACGATGAGTCCACACGACCGTTAACAACAGCCGAAGGGACTTGGGCCAGAGTGACACGCTTCTTGTTGCTCCGTTTCGCCACCAACACGTTTACTTGTTCTCCGCCGTTCATTGTCGTCGATGAGAAATTTGGAGAGGTTGACGTTGTCTGTTGAGCTGGGTGTGGCACCTGTCCGTTGGCTCGAGTGGGAGAAGGCGGAGGAGTCATTTGTACCGGTTCTTGTTGCATACCAACGTGTGTGAAACCTTCGGGGAGTGGTGGTGGCGTGAAACCGAATTTGGTGAGATATTGGTGTTGCACGGAATGAGGTGTGATGCCCTCTAACTCCTCTGGGTCGAAATTGAATACTGCGATAGAGCCATCTGAAGAGGCCGTATATAAAGTCAATCCGTCCCAAGACCTAAAAGTGGTGGAGTGAACACCTGAAACAGTGGCCACTAGTGTTGATTTATTTTTTTACGTACCAGCTAAGGTCCATGATTTGACGATCAAAGACTTCTTTTGCCACGATCAGTGGCCTAGCAGATTTAGTCTGCCAGATGGAAATAGATCGGTCATCTGCACCTAAAGCGACAACGGAACATATGTTGGAGGTGATCACAGGCTGGGTTGGATCACGCAGAAAGATGTGCGGGTTGTACGACTGGGCGATAGACAATGAGGTGTGTGCACGCATAGTGGCTTGATCGAGAAAATAACTCACGGCGACTTCGATGGTGTTCTCGTGCCCCACTAAGCTTATCTCTGATGTCCACGAGTTGCGGGTAATTACCGCAGCAATAAATACGAATCCGTTGTTATTCGTGGCGTTCGATGCCGTGATATGGGCTCCATCGGGTGACCAGCTTTTGGGTAAGTTGAGAAGTTTGCACAAGGACGTGGATGTAGATATAGGTACCTTAGTCGTCTGAAGAAGGTGCTTCCAGGTGATGACTCGAATGGTTTTGATACTGTCTTTTCTAGAGTCCAGTCTGTCGTTCTCCAAATCTTGACGGTCCTATCGTCGGACTGAGTGGCAAGGAATTCGCCGACTGGGTCCCAACACACACCCTTGACGAAGCCCTGATGTTGGTTCAGTCGGACGATCCGTTCTGTTTGAAACAAGTCAGTGGTGAATGATGCATATTGAAAGGAAAATACCGAGAGTGAATCCACACCATATAATCACCGTCGAATCCAACCCTACAGACGCAAGGTATCGATCGCCAGGTGACCAAGCAACGTCTGTCACGTCTTTTTTTCAAGAAAAAAAGGAGTACATGTATTAGTAAACGGGGTAATCTATGATGACGGAGAACACGCACCACTGTCATGGCCTGGCAGACGTTTCAACGGTTTCCAACCTTCCACGTTAACTTCATCCGAACCCCACACCCTACCTCGGGTATTGCTAGGGATTGCAATGAGGCCAAGGGGAAGCTTTGCCAACTAGAATAACTCACTTACGGGTCATGGTCCCAGATCATAACGATAGCGTCATCGCTGCCGCTTGCTAGCCATCTGCCTGAATGAGCCCAGCGCACAGTCAGCACGGGGCCGGTATGCATATGGAGGGTGCATAGGGCCTTCGGAGGTTTCCCGGAAAGCTCTGAAGAGCGACTCAAGATGGGTTTTGTACTCCAGATGCGGATTTTTGAGTCGAGACCGCCAGTCGCAATACGTGAGCCATCGGGGTGGACGTGGATGGAGAAAATGGATAGACGTTTTGGATTTTGGTCTGATTTTGCAGAGTCGTTGTGCATGACCCATGCTGGTTTTGTGAAATGCATAGCGAACGGTGAGGAGCTGAGAGCGCCTAAGAGCGTCGAAGGTGTTGAGACCAAACACCAAACGTCCTTCCGGGCTCGTTGCACAGCCACCGAAACAGATCCTGGACTGTGCTTTATACGCCTTATCACACATCCAAACTCGCGGAGTCTTTACTTGGCGAGAAAATTTCCATGGCGCACTGCATGAATCCCAGAAACAGACTGCACAAGACACATTTGACCTCCGAGAAGGCCCGAATGCAGATAAGGTGACTAATAAAGGAGAAAATGGTCAAAGCGTACTTGTCAGCGGACTTTTAATCAAGTTGAACGGAAAGTCGCGTCTTCCTTCTTTCCTTCCCAACTCTCATCTCTCTCCCCTCTTTCCAATGACTGACAAACAGACCGGTTATCGCGTAGAATACGCCAACTCTTCCCGTGCAAAGTGCAAAGGTATGCTTTTATTCTGCATTGTATCCACTTACAATCACGCCTCTCGCAGGTCCAAAACCTTGCTCCGGTGCGCGCTTACCTTGCGATTCAAATTGACCTGTCCCATGACACGTGTGTTCTCCTTAGGAACTTCCATCCAGAAAGAGGAGCTTCGCTTTGGCACTCTTGTCGATTTCCGCGGTGCCACTTCCTTGTGAGACGCGTTTCTTACGCTTTCAACCTCTTCTCTTCGCTTGCTGAGCTTTATGCACTGTTCCAACAGTGCATGGAGACACTGGGGATGTGTCACACCAAAGATACTTGAAAAGATGAAGGAAATGTTTTCGGAACCTTCCGACTTGGATGGCTATGATGATCTCAAGCCGGAAGACCAGGAAAGGATACAGAAAGCCCTCGAAGAGGGACACGTCGCTGACGAAGACATTCCTGATTCGGCAAGGAAAGTGGAAGGTGAGGAGGACAAACCGAAGAAGCGGGCCACCAAGAAAAAGGCAGCTTCGGACGATGAAGGAGAGGAAGAGATTGCTGAGAAACCAAAGAAATCGCGTTCGACTCAAGCCAAGGTCAGGGTTGTGTGTCTATCTTTTCTACGGTGTTCGGGACTGATGTATCATTATCATACAAAGGCAACTAGTCGAAAAGCTAAGGTATGCTGCCCCTCGGTGATCAGCGCTGTCTACTTACACCCGCGACTTGACAGAAAGCCGATGTGGATGAGGAGGGGGAGGAGGAAGTAGAAGAGAAGCCAAAACGGAAGCGCGCGCCCAAGAAGGACGATGGAGGAAAGGGGAAAGAAGCTCCAGCGCCCAGGAAGCGTGTAACTAAGAAGAAGGTATGTTTTGCGCCATGTCTATGACAGGCTATGAATCGATGATGCAGGCCGTTGAGGCTTCGGAAGAAGATGGTGAAGACTTTTCGAAAGAACTGGCGGAGATTCCTTCCGACGAGGAGGACGAAGTCGAGGAGGAAGTAGAACAAGAAAAGCCTAAGAAAGCAGCCAAGAAAGTGGCACCGGCCGATAAAGAAGAAAAGGAGAAAGCGAAGAAGGAAAAGGAAGAACAAAAGGCAAGAGAGAAGAAGGAGAAGGAGGAACAGAAAGCAAAAGAGAAGAAAGAAAAGGACGAGCAGAAAGCGAGGGAGAAGAAAGAAAAGGAAGAGCAAAAGGCAAAAGAGAAGAAAGAGAAAGAAGAGCAAAAGAAGAAAGAAAAAGAGGAAAAAAAGAAGAATGGTACTGCGACTACGGCTCCAAAGAAAAGGGCGCCCCCCAAGAAGGTACTGCTTTTTCAATATAAATCTGTGCTGGCCCTTTGATCCGATTCTGTTACAGGTTGAAGAGGAAGACGTGGATATGGAAGATACCGAGGATCATAGCGAAGAAGAGGTAGCGCAGGAGAATGGCAAAAAGCGCAAGGTAACGTTTTGTCAACACTTGTTACGGCGACGAGTAATTGACGACCATTGCGCCAGAAGCCGGCTTCGTCAACGAAACCTGCACCCAAAAAAGCCAAGCCTTCATCTTCGCGTAAGAAGCCAGAAATTGAAAATTACGATGACGACTCTGAATGAGCGCTTATGCCCTTCTCTGGTTTTTGTTTGTCTTACGAGCGCAACCCCTTCCATGCCTCTTTACGAACATTGTTAAGTTTTAAGTATGTCGTATACTTTTTAAATGTTGTTGACGTGCTGTGTTTTCGAATGTAATAAAACGTTGAACATCGAAGAACTGGATAGTATTTATAGAATTGTGACTATGCTACATTGGAATGGGTACAGACGTCTAATTAATACACGTTAGGCCACCACGTTGGTTTTATTACTAGACGGCCGATGGTGGTGCTGCGTCATCGTATGCATCGGACTAGTATGAACAGTCAAACTTGCTAAAAGCTGTGTCGCTTCTTGAGGCGAAATCGTCTTCGTTTGCTCGAAATGTGTTGGGATGGCGGTAACAGTCAGCGTTGCTGTCATAATTGACCCAGTAGTGGTGGTTGCGTTTGCTCCTTTTCCTCCATTGTTGTTATCAGGGGACGATGTTGAATTGGAGCCTGCGATGCCACCGGTTACACCGACGGACGATAGAATAGATTCAGCGGATTTTAAACTTGTACAAGTGATTATCTGGAAAAGAGGTGTTGGAATATATCGAAACGTTAGGAGCAAACAACACACGCACGGTTCCGGTGGTGGTCAGTAGCGGGATCGCAAAGCAGTTCAGAGTTGCGAGGCACGGTGGTGATGTGGTATGCCATTTTCCGCTCTTGCAAAGAGCGATGGTGGAATGAGATGGTATGCATGCTTTTTGGCCGTCTAAGAAAGAGGGTTTAGGATCTTTCTGAAGGGGTAGAAAAGGCTCTATGACCTATAGGACACGGGTCGGACGGTCTGAGCATTTTGAATTGAGCGTTGAGTCGTTGTGCTTCCAGGCCGTTTGCGAAAAGTGTGGTATTGTTGGCTAAAGGGAGTGATGTAACGAATGTAAAGAGATAGAACAAGACCAGCTTGTAGGCCAAGAACATGGATATGAAGAAGAAGAGCGCCTGGCTCTGAGGTATGGATTCAAAGCGAAAGAACTGGCGGTTGGGCTCATTGTTCGCAAAAGAGACAATAAACGCGCGGAATCTTTATTCGGCACGCATTTCGGCAAAGGGGAGACCGTGGGAACCGTAATCAGTGTCACTAACGACAAACTCCTCGCTGTCAGCACATCGTCCGTTGACGCTCAGAGGAACAAAGATGGTGAGTTGTCATGTTCTTAAGTGTTCGCAAGGCGCATTCCGGATCTATGTGTGGTGGAGTTGTGCTGGTTTGGGAGCGCGTTTGGCTGGATGCGCAATCTGCGATTTGGATGTTACTACCGATGTGCTGATGCTTTTCGTTGGCGTTTAGACAAAGAAAAGAAGAAATGGCGGTCGCAACAAGAAAGGACGCGGCCATGTAAAATTCGTCCGCTGCTCCAACTGCTCTCGCTGTGTTGCAAAGGACAAGGCTATCAAGCGCTTCACTGTGAGGAACATGGTGGAGAGTGCTGCTGTTCGAGATATAAGTGAAGCGTCTGTGTATCCTGGTGAGTGCAAGGCAATCGATCACGACCTTTATTGAATTTGTGTAAAACAGAATACACCGTTCCTAAACTATATATCAAAATCGCATACTGTGTATCGTGTGCAATTCACTCGCATGGTGCGTGGAATTTCGTTGGTTGGTGGATCTATTGACTGACATTCATCCACCCAGTCGTTCGTGTTCGCTCCCGTGAGGGTCGTCGCAACCGTGCACCTCCCCCACGTGTTCGGTGGAAGGACGGAAAGAAGGTTAATCAGGCAGTGGAGGATGCCAAGGCTGCTGCAGCCGGAGCGGGTGGTGCAAAAGCATAATTATAAGCGCTGTAACAACTATGAATGTGGCTATCACTACTATCTAGAAAACCATCATCGCTCCGGAGAGCTAGAGCTGCTAGCGAAAGCGAAGCCTAAACCAAATGCTCTTTGACGGACAGAGAAATAAAGCCTTTTTCGCTGATGTACAAGGGCGAAGAAAGCAAAAGAGCCGTCGTTGGGTTAGCTTGCGGGTTGCTGCGCTTATCTCGTTCCGGTGTATTTGCGAGCGTTTGTTCGGGTGAGCACGTGACAAGTAATGGGACGACTTTTGGAATGGCGCGACCGGGAGTCGGAGGATAGCTCTGTCGCTCAAAAAGCACGATTTGGCTTTGACTCGCCAAATGTCTTCCGACCTCGCACTCGACCCCTCTGACCCTCTCAACCTTCTTCTCCACAGTACTCCCCAGAATGTCCAAGAAGACACCCAAGACTCCTCTTCTGATTGGTCACAGCTCACAAATGCTCTCTGGAACTCTGATCCAGACCACGGCGCTCTCAAGTTATCCTATCCTGATGTCCTTGACTATACCCCAGCAGACCCGTTCACGATGAACGTCGATATATGCTCCTTTGGCATCGAGCCCAATATGCTGCACTTTGACCCTACCAAATATCAGCAACAGTCTTTCGCCGATGTCCAATACCCGTATCTCTCCGCTTCTCCTGGCGACATGTTATCAAGCCACTATCCCTTTTCTTTCCAGGCTGCTCTTGATCAGGCTCCCATGTATTCGTCGTCTTCATCTTCCATATCTTCCCGCTCACCTTCGATTTCTCCGGCTTCGCCCTCGCTAGAGACTGACCGTCTTAGCATTCCATCAAACTCACAGGTCAAATCGCAAGCTACCGCTGCATCTTCTGCTGCCGTTTCACAGGTGGCTCAAGAGACTGCTGAAGAACTTGCCCAACGAGTGCGGCAAACTGCGGGAGTTATGCTCGCAGTACCCATGGGGGCTCATCTCGCTGGGAATCCTTCTGCCAATATCCCCCTGCCTTGTACGTATCATATTACATGACCATTTGCTCTGGGATCTTGACCTTTTTTTACTTTATCAGCCACGCCGGTACAAAACAAACTTCCGATACCACGATTACCGCGGCAGAATTCCAGACCTCATGAAAAAGCATCAAGTCCATGCGGTTCTTCATACGCTTCTACCTCTTCCGCTGCTTCAACTCCGCCACCATCAACACCACCCATGTCGTCATCATCAGCAGTCGATCAGGCGCTCGTTCAGATGCAGATCAATCTCTCTCCAGTGGGCATTGGTCCAACTATGGGTCAAATGTCGTCATCACGCCCCAAAACGAGCCATACGACTATCGAGCGTCGCTACCGCACTAATTTGAACGCTCGTATTCAGAGTCTGCGCATGGCAGTTCCGGCCTTGCGTGTTCTCGAAGATAGAGATTCTTCGGAAGGAAAGAAAATCAAGCGAGCCGTCAAAGGTGGCATCATGGTCAAAGGTCTGCCAGGTGCAACGGGAATCGTGTCTCCTGGAGAAGACGGGACTGTGATTGATGTCATCGACGAGCGTGGCTACGTGGATGGCGTAAAAGTTGCCAGAAAGTGTAGTAAAGCAAACGTGCTAGGCAAGGCAGTCGAATACATCAAAGTGTTGAAGAGACGCGAACAGAGGTTGAGAGCAGAACAGACTGGCCTCAGGGCGCTTGTTGCTGGTCTCGTTGGTGGCCCTGCGTTGTTGCGCGAATGGGAGAGAGAATGGAAAGACCGGTTTGGCGGTGAAGAACGAGATGAACTGGATGCCGATGAACTTGCTAATAATGAAGCGGAAGACGAAGACACCGACGAAGATGACGAGGACGAAGACGGTGAGACTGGAAGAAAGCGAAAGCGAGGGAGGGTAACTTCCTCTGCTGCTACCAATGTAAACGGTGCTGCAAAGAAAGCGGATGCCAAAGATAAGAAGACGCAACAATCGACTGGACAGCAGCAGCACCCAGCTAGCGGGAATGCCACCCCTTCTGACGCACCGGCCAAGAGGAAGCGTGGACGGCCTAGGAAAGTCCCTGCTCCTGTTCCGCCTGTCTCGACGGCGTCGAATATGTCATCGTCATCGCAACCTCTTCCTGCCGATCAAGACGTCAATATGATGGTCCCGACACAACAACAACCGTATCAGCCGCAGCAATACCTGCTCGCGACATTTGCGCTCTTCTCGTTCTTCAATTCCCCTCTGACGCAGGGCTATTCTAGTCCAAGTCACCATCATCATCAACGGCCAGGCGTTGTTCTCAACCACCCACCTTTGGCGTATGCACCTGAAATTGTGCATGGTCTAGCTGGTGCTGCTGAGCACCAAGCAGCGTCGCAAGTGTCTAATTGGGGATTCAACGAGTACTCGCAGGTGTTCCAACTGGTCGTCTCTGTTCTCGTCCTTTTGAGTATGGTCATGAGCTGGTTAAGAGTTGGAGTGGCACCACAAGGACTATCCAAATCCTGGTTGCGAAGGATCAGATCGAAAGTGCTAGAAACCAATAAGTCGTCGGGCACTGACGGACATAAGAACTGGCTTAAGGTTGGGGGAGAAGTGGTTCTCAAAAAAAGTGAGCTTTTTTTTCCCTAGCTGTGATCGTTCCTTTACGTATGTCATTACAGAAGTTTCGTCTCGATCGGGGACGTTGTCGTTGTATACTTGCTTCCAAGTCGGCCGTGCTGTTTCTGCGACCAAGTCCTCGCCATCGCTAGAGGACCTGTGCACGTTTTCGTTGGTCTTGCACGGAACAAGCTCGTTCATCATGAACGCGCTTCTTCGCGGCAGGTCTCGTGTCATGTGGGATCGAGCCAAGGTGATGTGTGCTTCGTTGCTCCGCAAGCCAGGGAAGCACGTGCACATGTATGAGCGACTTGTTTTGGACAATATCGATGTTGATGAAGCTGCGACCAGACTTGCGAGCAACGTCATCATCCCTGCACAGCTAGGCCTTGATATGGACCAAGAGCCGTCACCTCTCAAGGTCCTTGGTGCGATTGCCGTAAGAGATCGGATGAAGAAGCACCTGGCTGCAGCGTTTGTCAAGACCGCCGTCGCTGTTGACAAGGTCGTGTCAGATGTCAACGACAATGATGACAACGACGATGAGGAAGAGAGACAAAAGACGTTCTCAGCAGCGTCAGAACTAGGCGGGAGTCTAGCTCAACTTGGTAAAATCGCTGAGCGACTTTGCAGGCTCGTTGCGGACGGGAGGGGCCAGATGGTTACTGTCAGTTCAGACCTTGTCGAAAGCCTGGCCAACAGGGACGAGCAAGACGAGGTGTCGTCGCTCATCTTGGCGCTTGTTCTCTATCAGCGTGTATTCCACTCGCATGACAAGGGCCAGTGGACGCTGTTGAGTCCGCCGCCGAGTCCTGGCGGTCGCTCTTCTAGCACCGATCCTGTCTTCTTGCTCAAGAAGACGCTTGGGAGTGGTGTGTTTGACGAGGAATGTGTTCAGGGGCTAGAAGATGCCAGAGATGGGGCTGTGGACCTTATTGTCGAAATCGAGAGGAAGAGGAGACATTAATTGCGCTATACTTTTTTTTTTGGATATCTCTCGTTTACTTAACGTGCTATAGCTATATGTATTATGTGTTTTTTTTTGTACTTACACAATTAGTATTTTTTTAGACGCTTTGCGCCAAAGCTTCCGAGTATCGATTGTAATTCGGACAATATTGTAAGATGTTGACGTTGAAGTGACGAATGCTTGGAGGCTTGTCCAATTCTCATCTCTTCTGCAGTGGTATCATGGCAGTTGACTTCAGCCTGCAGACTCTCTCACAGAAGGAAAGCAGCAACGGTCTTCTCGCCGCACATTCTCTTCAGGGAACGACCCAAATGCAGTCGACGGTTATCCCGGCCCTCCTCAAGATCCTCGCGACCGTGATGTTCTCTGGTTAATTGACAGAAGAACCACACCGGACGAGACGCATAGAAATAATACAGGCCCATCCTCAAGTCACCAAACTTACTGCATGGGTCACGAACCTCTCACAACGTACATCGTCCTCGCCGTCGTGTCACTCCAACTCGCGAGTCGCCATCGCACTCTACTTGAGTAACTTCACCAAATCCCACGTTAGCCCGCTTTCGTTCACATTCGTCTTGTTGGCATACGTCGTTGGGGGAACGGCGAACCATAACCTGTTTTTGGCTATGCATGCATAACCTCGCGTTCAAAAGTGTGGTTAGGAACAGGCTTTTGGCTGTGTTTGCAAACTTGCCAGTTGGGATTCCGTATGCTGCGTCCAAGGTCAGTTTTGTCTTGCAACATCTGTTCTGGTCAGTTTTCTGACGCGCCCTTTGCTCTGCAGCCTCTGCTTAAAAAATATCATATCGAATACCACAAGTTTCTCGGCCAGGACGGTATCGATACTGACCTTCCTACTCGGATCGAATTGCTTTTGTTGAATAACGTTCTCGGAAAGGTGTTCTCTGCGTGAGTATTTGTCTCCTTGCGTGTTCATCTATTGACGCGTTATTATTGTAAGATCTTCTTTTATGCTCTTCGGCCAACATTTGTTCGCGTCCACTGGCAGACGTTGACGCACTGGGATCTTCTTAATGCGTCCTCGTTAAGATGTTCGGTATCCAGCCTTTGGTATACCTCCTCATGAGTCATGAGCAGTTTCTTTGCCGGAAGTTTCAGTTGCATCCGTGTGCAGGACATTTCATTGCAGAACATTATCTCTGGGACGGGTTATCGCAATAAACCTATACCTGTTACGGTCCTTTGAATATATTGGCGTACAACGTACGTAGGGGTTTTTCTCGCAAACTATTTTACACAACGAACATGCATTTGACTAGTATAGGTTGGGGATCATAATGAACATCACAATTTTCCGTCCCTCTCATGGACACGTCGTCCTAAACTGCATGCAATGGCTCCCGAATTTTATGATGTTATCCTGTTGCATCCATCATGGGCCATGGCTGATGGTTGTTTGAATTTCATGATTCATCAGAGATCCTGAAGTTGGTATCTTTTCGTGAGCTAAATGAGTGACAAAGGAAGAGAAAGGAAGAGTGGAGAAGGATGAGAAGAGGATGGTTTGTGATGATGTGTTGGAAAATGACAAGAGTGGCTGAACATGGAGGTCACTGCATAAGCATCTTTGTAATTTATGGGACATTGTTAATTGATTTTTACACATTGTTATATGTCAGTATCAGCATTGATTGTGTTAAAATGGTATCATGAGTGCCCTATTTTGGTATTATTTAAAGATCTCCTCCCTTCTTTGATTTTATTTTTGGAATTCTGGATCTGATTCTAGCAATAGACTTGAACAAAGCATTTGTGACAGTGCTCCTGGATGTTTTTGCTTTGGCATGCTGTGTACTATCAGCAAGAATTTGCATGTATTGAATTGTTGTAGGGTGTTCAGCACCCAAGACCTGCTCCATTCCTGTGATGGAGGCATCTAGCAATTCCATTGCTTCCTTCAGTTTATTTTGGGCTTTGTATGTGAGTGCCAGACTGGCCATT
>KN818365.1:46404-58250 GCA_000827485.1 Amanita muscaria Koide BX008
TTCCCTGATTCCTGTATGTGGCTGCCAGATTGCCCATTGCCCTGAGGGTGTCTGGATGGAGTGCTCCAAGTATTTCCTCACTTGCCTCCATCACTTTCACCTCTAGACTCTCTGCTTCCTTCCACTTTCCCTGATTCCTGTATGTGGCTGCCAGATTGCCCATTGCACTGACAGTGTCAGGATGGTCTACACCAAGTGTTGTTTCCCTTGCATTCAATGCTTCACTGTCCAGTTCTTCTGCATGATTCCAATCACCAGCTGTATCAAAGACCAATGCAAATCTAGCATTCTCATCATCATAATATGCATCACCCAAAACACACTGAGTTGCATGTTCACTATTTGTTCTGATATGGGGGGCCAGCAGTGCACAGAATCTGTAGTTGATGTCATCATAACTTAGATTTACTGCACAAGCTAAAAGGGCCCTTGATTTTTTGCAACAATCTGACCTATTTGCCACCAGTAGTCTGTCCCTGCTCCATGTCTGGATCAAGGGATGAACAGAATACAACATCCCATTGCTCCTTATTAAGGAGAATGACAGTAGCACTTTAATCCCTGCTTGAAACTGGAGTGCATCCCAATCCTCATCATCATTCAGAAACAATGTTTTGGAGTCCAACAGAGAGATAGACTGAGGTAGGCTGTTGGTTCTTTCTCCCTTCCTTTTCACAAAATTTTGGGCTGCATTCTTAAACATTTCTCCAGAGATGTTGTCCTGATGTAAAAATGCAAAGATATTGTGAAGGATGAGTGCACTCTGAGCTGCACAGCTTTGTGCACTGTTTTCTCCCTCTGCTCTCTGTTTGATCTCTTCAATGCAAATCTCCCATGTCCCATATGTAGAATATTTATAAAGTGATACACCTCTGAACTCCTGGTCTGACATCAATTTTGCACGATGCTTGGAAAACAATTCCAGATAATAATCAAGTTCACAGCCACATAATTGCATGTATGCCCCAGCTTGATCAATGGCAAGTGGAACACAACCCAATGCTGCAACAAGCTTTTGAGCTGCTATTGTCACATTCACAGAGTTGTCATTGATCATGGCTGACTTCAACAACATGCCAATGGCCTCCTCTTCTCCCATCTCAATCACTTCAAGTGAGTGACTTCCTGAAGTCCTTGCCAATCCCTTGTCCCTACTAGTTATCAAGATACCACCCCCATTGCCAGAGGGAATGAACTTTTCAACTAATTGATATCCCCCATCTGCATTATCAAACACCATAAGCCAGTCATTTCTATCAGAAATCCACTGCAAAGCTGATTCAGCTGAAGGTGTAGAGTCCACTTTATACTTCTGTGCAATCTGTCTGAGACAGAGCTCAATGGTCTCCTCTGAAGAAGCATCAATCCAAAATATGTCAGAAAACCTAGTATAGTCCAAAGTCAAACACAGAACAGACAAGAGAGCAGAACTCCAAACCATTTTTTCCCATATTGTTCAATGAATTTGAGACATATCTGAGTCTTACCAATACCTCCCATTCCATACAAAAGGAATCTCTTTGTTTCACTGACACTTTTCGGAGAGAAGTGGTCTTTTAATGCCTGTAGATAGGTGTCACGGCCAGTGAAGAAAACACTAGAAGGCCGCAAAGGAGCTAAAGGTGGGATCTGATCAGAAGTTGACACATCGGAGGTCATGAAGACGTTCTTGATCTAATATGGCTCAATTAGTGTTCTGAATAGCTACGGAGATTTAGCGTACATAATTGCCCCCTACTGTTGTGAATTCACTGCCCGTGATAGTAGTGTTCTGAGCATTTGAGAGTATAGAGACACTTGGGTCAACCATGGTGATCTAAGCGTTTGAGCGCGCGTGCGTGTGTACGTGGTAGTCAAAAGCAAAGGAGCAAAGTCACACGTCACGCGATTTCCATACAGCTGTGTTACATACTATCATCCTCAGGACCTCCACACCTTCCGTCTTTCAAACGGACGCGAATGTTGAAGAAAACAACCGGATACAAATATGTGTGGTGGTGTTCGTTCTTGAAACCTCCATTTGCATGTCAGGTTTGTAGCGACCGTGCCATTCCCTCATGATTATTAATGGTATTAACCCCCGGTTAGATAGCTTATCATTGGAATCTATGATTCGAAAGTGGAAAAGTTCGACAAGTTTATTCAATCGAAGTACTGGGAAGTCTTTACCGGGTTCACCTAGCTACTTGAAAATGCCGAAGAGGATTCAGCGGAAGATACCAGTGAGAATTGGCTTTTGAACTGGTATGAGATGAGTGTAAAATTTATTTGCGGTCTTAGATCAGATCCCTGTGTTACAGTGTCCACCGATATGGTTTTTCTAAGTCATCTCATTATCGAGTCACGCACTTGAACAGATAATCTCGCGAATCCAGGAGATGTTGCTTTACGGATAACAACCGTCATTCAGAACTCCGGAGGTGGCCAGAGATTTAAACACCCATGTAAAGTAAAATGAAGCGTAATAAAATGTTAAGTAGCAGAGCGAGAAAAGGAAACAGCTAAAAATCCCAGAGACTTCCTGTTCTTGATACTGATCAATACTCTGCATTGTTCGTATCCACATCTCTTTACGGCCTTTTGAAATTCCAAACGCCCGAGTTTTTTGCGCTGCTCACAATACCTCCTTCGATCACTCGTCATTTCCTGGGACTTGATAAATGCCTGCATAGGCCTGGCGCATGTTAGTTGTGATTATCGCCATCATTGTTGGTAGCACCTGCAATGGCGTGGAAGGGTGTGTCTTGACTTGGTTAATGGATCTCTTCCACTTCTACGATGTAGCAACCACTGTTGGGATGTGACTGAGGTGATTGAGAATAAAGGCAAGGTTGTGGAGATGCGCGGCGGCGACGGTTTACGGTTGAGAGCGTTACGGGATGTCCACAAATCTCCTCGCCACCATGGAAGGCATATGCCTTTCATTACGACTTCAGTCATTTGGAAACCACTCAGTTTGAGAAATCCTTACCTTGACGTCTAAAATCGTCCTCACCCGCGCATCCCTTCTTCAATACCGAAGAGTACGAACAGGGAAGAGGAAAGCCCGACATTCTTTGTCGTTCACGGTCGATCGTGACCACGGTGTTTAGGAGATGTATGTGACAATATATGCCACTGGAGATATCAACACCGGAGTTTTTAACAGCAAAGTTGCGCTTTGAGGCACATTTGTGAGTTACAGCTGCGACAACAATAGGAGAACAATACTCACTCATGTGGCAGATGCTGTTCGTTAAGCCCTGGCGCTGATTCTGCCACTGTGTCCGCCAGACTGGAAGCCGCAGAAAGCTGCACGAAAATTAAACGTCAACATTCGCAAGCTGTAGTGGCGGCGACAGAGTAGGAGAGAGAATGAAAACGGATTGACGGCCATTTTCACCCGTGAGCCGTGGCAGACGAAGAAGATGAAGGAGAAGGGGCAAGACCTGCACCAACAGCTGGAAGGGAGCTGGTAGGTGTGAGTTGAAAGTAGATAGCAGTAGACAGTGAATAGTTCTATAGCCAATTTCGTAGCGACTTGTGACTTCATGCATCGACCTTCTTCTCGACACTCAAGACTCCCATGTCCGCTCACAATGCTCTTTGGAACTCAGATTATCCTGATATACATATATACCCCAACAGACCCGTTTAGATACTGCTGCTGCACTTTGACCCTACCAAATGTCAACAACACCAGTCTTTCACCGATATCCCATCTTCCATATCACCGTATCCCGCTCGCCTTCGATATCTCCTCCCTCGCTCTCGCTAGAGACTCGTCTTAGCGTTACATCAAACCCTGACCGCCCACAACCCAAATTGCACGCTATTGCCCCTCCCGTTTCACATGAATAGCTTGTCCAACTGGCAACGACTGCGGCAAATTGCTACCTGTGGCCGCTCATCTCGCCGGGCACTCTTCCGCCAATATCCGCCTTACACCATGACCATTTTCTCTGCCGTATCTTGATCTTTTACTTTATCAGATAACTCTGGTACAAACAAAACTTCCGATACCACGGTATTACCGTGGCAGAACTCCAGACCTTACAAAAAGGCATCAAATCCAGGCGGCTCTTCATACGCTTCTTCTACCTCTTCCGCTGCTTTCAAATCTGCCACCATCAACACCACCACCCATGTCGTCATCATCAGCATCAGCGACAGTTGATCATTCAGATGCAGACCAATCTCTCTCCAGCTGTCCTCATCACGCCCCAAGGCGCATACGACTGCTGAGTGTCAGTATCGCACTACTGGTGTTCAAAGTCTGTGCATGGCGTCTCCGACCTTGGTGTGTTCTTGAAAATAGAGATTCTTCGGAAGGAAAGAGCTGTCAAAGGTGGCGTCATGGTCAAAGGCCTGCCAGGTGCAACATTCGTATCTCCTGGAGAAGACGAGACCGTGATCGATGTCATTGACGAGCGTAGCTACGTGGATGGCGTAAAAGTTGCCAGAAAGTGTAGTAAAGCCAACGTGCTGGGCAAGGCAGTCGAATACATCAAAGTGTTGAAGAGACGCGAACAAAGGTTGAGAGCAGAGCAGATTGGCCTCAAGGCGCTATCCAAGTTATGAAGACGCGCGAACATAGGTTGAGAGCAGAGCAGATTGGCCTCAAGGCGCTTGCTGCTTGTCTTGTTGGTGGTCCTGCGTTGTTGTGCGAATATGCGAGAATGGAAAAAAATGTTTCGGCGGTGAAGAACGAGATGAACTGGGTGACGATGAACTTGTTAATAATGAAGCGGAAGACCAGGTTGACGAAGTGAAGACGGTGAGACTGCAAGAAAGTGTAAGCGAAGAAGGAAAGCATCCTCTGCTGCTGGCAATGTAGACGGTGCTGCAAAGAAAGAGGATACCAATGACAAGAAGACGCAACAATCGACTGTCCAGCAGCAGCACATAGCTGGCGAGAATGCCCCTGCTTCTGACGCAGCAGTCAAGAGGAAGCGTTGGCGGCCTAGGAAAGTCCCTGTTCATGTTCCGCCTCCCGACTGCGTCGAATATGTCGTTGTCATCGCGACCCCTTCCTGCCGACCAAGACGTCAATATGATGGTTCCGACACAACAACAACCGTACCAGAACAACACATCTCAGCCGCAGCAATACCTGCTTGCGACATTTGCGCTCTTCTCGTTCGTCTATTCCCCTCTGACGCAGAGCTATTCCAGTGCAATCATCATCATCATCATCAATGGCCAGGCGTTGTTCGCAACCATCCACCTTGAGCCGATGCACCTGAAATTACGCATAGTTTGGCTTGTGCCGCTACAGCACCGCCAAGCAGCATCGATCAACGGGTACACGAGTGTTCCAACTTGGTCGTCTCTGTTCTCGTCTTTTTGAGCATGGTCAAGAGCTGGTTAAGAGTCGGAGTGATGGCCACCCGAATCCTGGATATCTTCCACGCGAGGGAGCAGATCGAATCAACAAGTCGTCGGGCCCCAGTGGATATCAAAACTTTGACTAGCTTAAGGTTGAGGGACAAGTTGTCCTCAAAGGTGAGCTTAGTTTTTCCTTGCTGTAATCATTCCTTTACGTATCACGCTTGTTTGTCATTACAGAAGTTTCGTCTCGATCGGGAACGTTGTCGTTGCATACTTGCTTCCAAGTCGGCCGTGCTATTTCTGCGAGCAAGTCTTCGCCATCGCTAGAGGACCTTGTGGACATTTTCATCGGTCTTGCACGGAACAGGGTCGTTTATCGTGAACGCACTCCTTCGCGGCAGGTCCCGTGTCGACTCCCGTAGGATATGGCCCAAGCTTTGTGCTCCGCAAGCCCGGACAGCTGGGCTTTGATTCTCAAGGTCTTTGGTGTGGTTGTCGTAAGAGATCGGATGAAGAAGCACCTGGCTGGTGCGTTTGTCAAGATCGCTATCACTGATAACAAGATCACGTCGGACCTCGACGACGATGGCGATGAGAGACAAAGGACATTTTCAGCAGCATCAGAACTAGGCGGGAGTCTAGCTCAATTTAGTATAATTGCTGAGCGACTCTGCAGGTTGTTGCGGATGGGAGGGGCCAGATGGTCACTGTCAGTTCAGACCTTGTCGAAAGCCTGGCCAACAGGGACGAGCAAGACGAGGTGTCGCCGCTCATTTTGGCGCTTGCTCTCTATCAGCGTGTATTCCACTCTCATGACAAGGGCCAGTGGACGCTGTTGAGTCTACCGCCGAGTCCTGACGATCGCTCCGCTAGCATCGATCCTGTCTTCTTGCTCAAGAAGACGCTTGGGAGTGGTGTGTTTGACGATGAAGAGACTAGAAGATGCCAGAGAACCTTATTGTCGAAATCGAGAGGAAGAGGAGACATTAATTACGCTATGGTTTTTCGTATCACTTTTTGGATCTCTCTCCTTTACTTGACGTGCTATAGCAATATGTTCTGTACCTACATAAGTATAGTATTTTTTTTACGCTAACACTTCCTGTTCTTATAAAGATAAATACTCTCCCTTTCCGACGCGACTCACGCGTGTGCGAGGCCGTAAAGTCATCCCCGTCTGTTTGTGGGCTTTTAACCCCTGAGGTTTTCACCTGGAATCTTGCAGTGCTCATATTCCTTCCTTCGATCACTCGTGGTTTTCAGGAGCTCCAGGACTTGATAATGTATGCATAATGTAGCAACAAGAATATACCACGGTCGGGGTGTGACTGAGGTGATTGAGAACGAGGGCAAGGTTGTCGAAATGCGCGGACTGGATGTGGAAGATATATGCGCAGTCCTCGCCACCATGGTAGGCATATATGCCTTTCGTCACGCCTTCAGTCATTTGGAGACCACTCAGTTTGGCAAATCCTTACCTTGACGTCTAGAATCGTCCTCGTTCGCGTCCCTTCTTCAACACCGAAGAGTACGAACAGGGAAGAGGAAAGCACGACATTCTTTGTTGTTCACGGTCGATCGTAACCGGCGTTCAGCAGATGTATGTGGCAATATATGCCACTGGAGGTATCAACACCGGCTGTCAAAAACGTTTTTAACAGCAAAGTTGCTCTTTGGGACACGTTTGTGAGTTACAGCTGCGACATCAATAGGAAAACAATGCTCACCCACCCAATACACATGTGGCAGATCCTGTTCGTTAAGCCCTGGCAGTGATTATGTCACTGTGTCCGCCAAACTCGAACCGGCAGAAGGCTGCACGAAAATTAAACGTCAGAGACATTCGCACGGCGAGAGTAGCAGATGATGATGAGGCTGCAGAGAAAATGAAAACGGATTGGCAGACGAAGAAGACGAGACCTGCATCAACAGCTGAAAGGGAGCGGGTAAGTGTGTGTACATAAGCTGTACCGCCGATCCGGATCGGGAAGGTCGCGGTTTACTTACAGTTGATCTACCGTCTATCCGACCGCGCACCCGACCCCTCTGACCCTCTCAACCTTCTTCTCCACAGTACTCCCCAGAATGTCCAAGAAGACACTCAAGACTCCTCTAGCTCACAAATGCTCTCTGGAACTCTGATTCAGACCACGGCGCTCTGAAGTTATCATATCCTGATGTTCTTGACTATACCCCAGCAGACTCACCATGAACGTCGATATATGCTCCTTTGGCATCGAGCCCAATATGCTGCACCTTGACCCTACCAAATATCAGCAACAGTCTTTCGCCGATGTCCAGTACCCATATCTCTCCGCCTCTCCTGGCGACCTGTTATCGAGCCACTATCCCTTTTCTTTCCAGGCTGCTTTGGATCAGGCTCCCATGTATTCGTCGTCTTCATCTTCCATATCTTCCCGCTCACCTTCGATTTCTCCGGCCTCGCCCTCGCTAGAGACTGACCGTCTTAGCGTTCCATCAAACCCACAGACCAAATCGCAAGCTACCGCTGCATCCTCTGCTGTCTCGATCGCCCCTTCCGCTACACAGGTGGCTCAAGAAACTGCTGAAGAACTTGCCCAACGAGTGCGGCAAACTGTGGGAGTCATGCTCGCAGTACCCACGGCGACTCGTCTCGCCGGGCATCCTTCTGCCAATATTCCCTTGCATTGTACGTATCATACTCCATGACCTTTTACTCTGCCGTATCTTGATCTTTTACTTTATCAGCCACGCCGGTACAAAACAAACTTCCGATACCACGATTACCGCCGCAAAACTCTAGACCTCATCAAGTCCAAGCGGTTCTTGATACACTTCTACCTCTTCCGCTGCTTCACCACCGCCACCATCAACACCGCCCATGTCGTCATCATCAGCAGTTGATCAGACGCTTGTTCAGATGCAAATCAATCTCTCTCCAGTGGGGATTGGTCCAACTATGGGTCAAATGTCGTCATCACGCCCCAAGACGAGCCATACGACTATCGAGCGTCGGTACCCACTAATTTGAACGCTCGTATTCAGAGTCTGCGCATGGCAGTTCCGGCCTTGCGTGTTCTCGAAGATAGAGATTCTTCGGAAGGACAGAAAATCAAGCGAGCCGTCAAAGGTGGCATCATGGTCAAAGGCCTGCCAGGTGCAACGGGAATCGTGTCTCCTGGAGAAGACGGGACTGTGATTGATGTCATTGACGAGCGTGGCCGACACAACAACAACCGTATCAGCCGCAGCCGCAGAAATACCTGCTCGCGACATTTGCGCTCTTCTCGTTCTTCAATTCCCCTCTGACGCAGAGCTATTCTAGTCGCAGACCTATTCTAGTCCAAGTCACCATCACCATCGACGGCCAGGCGTTGTTCTTAACCACCCACCTTTGGCGTATGCACCTGAAATTGTGCATGGTTTGGCTGGTGCCGCTGAGCACCAAACAGCGTCGCAAGTGTCTAGTTGGGGATTCAACGAATACTCGCAAGCGTTCCAACTGGTTTTCTCTGTTCTCGTCCTTTTGAGCATGGTCATGAGCTGGTTAAGAGTTGAAGTGGCACCACAAGGAACATCCAAATCCTGGTTGCGAAGGATCAGATCGAAACTGCTAGAAATCAATAAGTCGTCGGGCACTGACAGACATAAGAACTGGCTTAAGGTTGGGGGAGAAATGGTTCTAAAAGGTGAGCTTATTTTTTCCTAGCTGTGATCGTTCCTTTACGTATGTCATTACAGAAGTTTCGTCTCGATCGGGGACGTTGTCGTTGTATACTTGCTTCCAGGTCGGCCGTGCTGTTTCAGCGAGCAAGTCCTCGCCATCGCTAGAGGACCTGTGCACGTTTTCGTTGGTCTTGCACGAAACAGGGTCGTTCATCGTGAACGCACTTCTTCGCGGCAGTTCCCGTGTCATGTGGGATCGAGCCAAGGTTTTGTGTGCTTCGTTGCTCCGCAAGCCAGGGAAGCACGTGCGCATGTATGAGCGACTTGTTTTGGACAATATCGATGTTGATGAAGCTGCCACCAGACTTGCTGGCAACGTCATCATCCCTGCGCAGCAAGGCCTTGATATGGATCAAGAGCCGTCACCTCTCACGGTCCTTGGTGCGATTGCCGTAAGAGATCGGATGAAGAAGCACCTGGCTGCTGCGTTTGTCAAGACCGCGACCGCTGATGACAAGATCGCGTCGGACGTCAACGACAATGATGACAACGACGATGAGGACGAGAGACAAAAGACGTTTTCGGCAGCGTCAGAACTAGGCGGGAGTCTAGCTCAACTTGGTAAAATTGCTGAACGACTCTGCAGGCTCGTTGCAGATGGGAGGGGCCAGATGGTCACTGTCAGTTCAGACCTTGTCGAAAGCCTGGCCAACAGGGACGAGCAAGACGAGGTGTCGTCGCTCATCTTGGCACTTGTTCTCTATCAACGCGTATTCCACTCGCATGACAAGGGCCAGTGGACGCTGTTGAGTCCGCCGCCGAGTCATGGCGGGCGCTTTGCTAGCACTGATCCTGTCTTCTTGCTCAAGAAAACGCTTGGGAGCGGTGTGTTTGACGAGGAATGCGTTCAGGGACTAGAAGATGCCAGAGATGAGACTGTGGACCTTATTGTCGAAATTGAGAGGAAGAGGAGACATTAATTATGCTATGCTTTTTTGTATCACTTTTCGGATATTACTTATGCTATAGCTATATGTATTATGTGTTTTTTTTGTACTTACACAATTAGTATTTTTTTTACATAGATGCTTTGTGCCAAACCTTCCAAGTATCAATTGTAATTCAAACAATATTGTAAGATGTTGACGTTGAAGTGACAAATGCTTGGAGGCTTGTCCAATTCTCATCTCTTCTGGTATCATGGCAGTTGACTTCAGCCTGCAGACCCCCTCACAGAAGGAAAGCAGCAACGGTCTCCTCGCCGCACATTCTCTTCAGGGAACGACCCAAATGCAGTCGACGGTTATCCCGGCCCTCCTCAAGATCCTCGCGACGTTCTCTGGTTAATTGACAGAAGAACCACACCGGACGACACGCATGGAAATAATACAGGCCCATCCTCAAGTCACCAAACTTACTGCATGGGTCACGAACCTCTCACTTGAACTTGAACGTGCATCGTCCTCGCCGTCGTGTCACTCCAACTCGCGAGTCGCCATCGCGCTCTACTTGACCAAATCCCACGTTAGCCCGCTTTCGTTCACATTCGTCTTGTTGGCATACGTCGTTGGGGGAACGGCGAACCATAACCTGTTTTTGGCTATACATGCATAACCTCGCGTTCAAAAGTGTGGTTAGGAACAGGCTTTTGGCTGTATTTGCAAACTTGCCGATTGGGATTCCGTATGCTGCGTTCAAGGTCAGTTGTGTCTTACAACTTGTGTTCTGGTCAGTTTTCTGACGCGCCTTTTGCTCTGCTTCAAAGAAATATCATATCGAATACCACAGGTTTCTCGGTCAGGATGGTATCAATACTGACCTTCCTACTCGGATCGAATTGATTTTGTTGAATAATGTTCTCGGAAAGGTGTTCTCTGCGTGAGTATTTGTCTCCTTGCATGTTCATCTATTGACGCATTATTATTTTCTTTTATGCTCTTCGGCCAACGTTTGTTCGCGTCCAGACGTTGACACACTGGCACAGTGGCATCTCCTTAATGTGGGCACCCAACTTCTCACCTTTGATTGCGCCCTCGTTAAGATGTTCGGTATCCAGCCTTTGGTATACCTCCTCATGAGCAGTTTCTTTGCCGGAAGTTTGCATCCGTGTGCAGGACATTTCATTGCAGAACATTATCTCTGGGACGGGTTATCACAAGAAACCTATATCTATTACGGTCCTTTGAATATATTGGCGTGCAATGTAATTAGGGGTTTTTCTCGCCAACTATTTTACTCAACGAGCGTGCATTTGACTATAGGTTGGGTATCATAATGAACATCACAATTTTCCGTCCCTCTCATGGACACGTCTTCCCAAACTGCGGAATTTTACGATACTATGCTGTCGCATCCATCATGACTGATGGTCATTGGAATTTCATCAGATCCTGAAGTTGGTATCTTTTTCAATTTGCAACCTAAACGAGTGACAAAGGAAGAGAAAGGAAGAGTGTAGAGGGATGAGAAGAAGACAGTTTGTGATGATGTGTTGGAAAACGACAAGAGTGCCAGGCTGAACATGGAGGTCACTGCATAGGATCCTTGGGAATTTATGGGACATTTTTAATTGACTTTTACACATTGTCATATCTCAGTATCAGCATAGATTGTGTTAAAATGCTATCATGAGTGACATATTGTTGTATTATTTAAAGATCTCCTCCCTTCTTTGATTTGAGTTTTGGAATTCTGGATCTGATTTTAGCAACAGACTTGAACAAAGCATTTGTGACAGAACTCCTGGATGTTTTTGCTTTGGCGTGCTGTGTACTATCAGCAAGAATTTGCATGTATTGAATAGTTGTAGGGTGCTCAGCACCCAAGACCTGCTCCATTCCTGTGATGGAGGCATCTAGCAATTCCATTGCTTCCTTCAGTTTATTTTG
>KN818366.1:12708-38560 GCA_000827485.1 Amanita muscaria Koide BX008
AATACTAGCCGGGAAAGCGGTGCTGTGCGTAGTTCGTGTAGAAGGGAGACTGTCTAAATCACATAGAATAGTATTCTGAATTCGTCATAACACAACTTGAAGTACCTAGAACTACCAAACTATTACTAGTAGAGTTCCATAACTTCCGTGTCAGGAATTGTAGCCTACTAGACTAGTACTAGTGTTGGGAGCTACTCAGTAGGTCTCACCTCAGTCGATACTAGTATATTCGACTTTGTACTGAGTCACGGTGGAGTACACGGGCGCGGTAGATCTAAGATAATGTCGGAATCCTGAGTCCATAAATGGCCTCACGCTTTATCAAAGAGTGTCACACGGCGTCACAAGTATTGAAGTATTACTTCACATCCAACACTTGAGTCGAGCCTCAAGGAAGCGGCGAGACTGATAGGATAACTCGGGCTGAGGTTTGTGATAGGCTGATAGAAATGTTGCAGGATGTTTTACCGCCAAATGTCACTTCGAATTCGTTGCGAAACTTGCGATGGCTTACCGCATTAACTCACCCTGGGCCCTGGCAGAATCTAGTATTCTCACTCTTCCCCGACTCATCCTAGCCAGTGCCACAGGTGGCAGCGTTCAGATATTGGCAGTTTGGCACCTTGGGCTCTATGTTGTTTCTGCACTTCTAGTGTACTCAGATTACCGAAAACTCTACTCACCATCATCGAACTACTTCGGTGCCATGTTCTAAACAACCTCCTACTTTCACTCCCTCCTCCTCCTCCTCCAGCGTTACTCCCTACTCCTCGTCTTCCTCCACCGCCCATAAGGGCACTAGGTAGTATTAAAGAACATATGTGTAAGTTTGGCTTGTTGACCGGTAGACAATACGTACCAGTGGACCACTGGTTGAACATCATACCACTGCAAATGTACCGCAGAGTAGCACTTTGAATCTTTGTGACCATAGGATCTTTAGTTGGTGAGGTCGACATCTCCGAAGATGTCTGGCTTCTCGATTTAACCCCTCTTCGTCTCACATTGTACTTCTCAACGACATTCCATGGACATCCTCCAGGACTAGCGGTGCTCCCTAAAGACATGCTGCGGACATCTGTCCAATGTCTTACGTCCATGCGACCATTGCGGCATGCCACGTCTTGAAATGTAAACATGTGGGACTAAGACAGGACATGAGCCTTTGAAGAGGAGATGCCGGATGTTAGTAAGGTGTGCAGAGCAGATTCGGAGATGAGAGGAGGGTGAGGAGGGACTCAGAGCGTCTTGTGGGCCGTGGCCAGAGTTGGAATTGGTTGACGGTTCATCGATTCATCGGTTACGCTGATTTATGGACCTGTGGTTTGTCAGAGACAGAGAAGAAGTGGTCGACTGATTCGACTGGGAATGTGGTGTGCATGTTCTAGCGCGCCGCCCGGGTTTGGAGCGAGACTCCGAGAGAGCTGAGCAGCTGGAAGAGCCTGAGCGACGGCGGGTATCGTGACTTTTTAGTAGTCGCAGACCGACATGCGTCATGCCACTGGATGTACCTATGAAGCAGTGGACATACTCTCGACGTGCAATAAAGACACGTGTTTATTGATCGGAAGGGAGTGGATGACCTGGCATTACCTATTGCGGAAATAGCAGGGCAGACATCACCTTGACGAGGGCCCTAAGGTGGGTTTACCCTCGACAAGTATCGGGACCTAAGTGGTGTTGTTCTATTTTTATCCTCCTGCCAACGGTGTTATGCGTGATGTGACCAGAGTATTACTTAATATGTATTTCGGACGTCATTGATCGGATCACAAACCAAATCAAACCAGTTCGTGCCTGTAAGGTTTTCGGGTCATCGGCCGACCACTGGTTGACTGTGTAAACCTCGTTCTATAAATAGAACTCGGAACTACTCAGCACTTCTCGAGACGCCCTTGAAGCTTGATTATTAGGAAAGGAAGAGACATGATTAGGTTTTCACATTCCATCTCTTGATAGTACTATTACCCGCGTACCCGTTGACATGTTGACAATGAACCAACATGCTCTCGCCTCTCTTGAGCGCCTTATCGATATAATTCCACTCCGCTTCCAGATGACGCCTAAGTGATGTACACTTGGTGTTCGGACAAAAATGCCACTATTTAGGTTTTCAAACTCAGATGCTATTACCCCTATTGTATGACTGTATCATGAACCTGCACGATTTTCTCGTGGAACGCGCAAAGTTTCCATTTCCTCGTCCTGATGAATCTCAAACAGCGGGTACTACCGATATATCCAAATTCGAAGTCGGATTGCTCGAGCCAGAGTGGAAAGCCAGACATGCTATGCGAGATGATAGGCTTGTTCAGAAGCTTTGTCATTCGCTCGAGAGCATCCTTGGGGACACTCCCTTAGCAGCGGGTCCTGAAAATTTTCTCCTAGAAAGGTTTTCGCCTAAATTACGATTTGATGACGATGATGGAGGAGAGAATGAAACGTGGGAAACGAATGGAAGTGAAGCTTCGGTGAGTTTTCAAACGAATTCCAGGTCTACATTCACGAACGAACAATTCGGACTGACGTTGGCACAGAGTAGATCGTTGTTAGACAAGGGTTTCTTCGAAGCCACACGCAGATGTTTAAAGCAATGTGGTACGTATCGCTTCAAAACCAAACTCGAACAGTCGGTCGAAGGAAGCAGCTCCAGGGTTGACTACGTTGCTCTAGTTAACAATGAACCGAAGGCACTCTGTGAGGCAACATCGCCATCGGCCATGAAGCAAGTTGGTGAGTTGCTCCCGCCGCGCGGCATCGAGTTGAAATGGGTTCGCGGTCAATCTCTGGTGGCGAAGATCTTTTCTAAGGTGATTAGCTATTCCCTGTCCATTACAACATCTTTTTAAAGAGGTGCAGGCCGCATTGTACCTGGGCTTGAGACAGATGGAATGGTTGTTTCTTACCTGCCATAATTACTGGATTGTGTGCCGCCTTGTGAAGGATGACCAGCATCCTTATCTCGTGTACTCTTCAAAAATCAGTATCGAGGACTCATCTGAGCCTTTTCGAGCTTTCCTCGGTGCCATTTTATCCGTGGTCCAGGGCGTTCCTGTCGAGCACAGCACGTACAGCCCAGATATGAAGCTTGATACTGAAGAAGAAAGTCTATTAACTAAAGATGACATCGACGATGACTCAGGAACGTATCAGGGCAGTTTAGACGGAACCGCCACCAGCTATCCAAACACCTGGGGCCATGCACATGATGAGCAGGAGAATACCGAATCTGAGTTGATTGTTGGTCCATTCCTTGGCCGATATTTATCGGCTTGCTTATCTACTCTTAGGTTACTTCGTCTTCCCAAAATTCGCCTGAAGACTTCCAAGTATGGGTCCATCTCCATAGCATGTCGAACAACACACTCGTCCTCCCACAATGCGCGAGGAGCAGCAAACAGCGCCTATGGCTTACCCGCTTTATAGCATCGGGATCGACTGGCAATGTCTGGCAATGCCGTTTTGATAACTGTGACGACCTGTTCGCTGTCAAGGTCGTCGAGGTGCTACGCCCCTCTGATGCAGGCAGCCGACAACGACTTCGTAATGAGTTTAACGTTTACCGCACCCTGGACAAGGCCCATCAATCTGGTCAATTACGCGATCGCATCGCTCCGCGCTGCTATGGAGCATTTAAGGGTAATCGCATGGATATTCTCATCCTTGATTTATGTGATGGCATTCTGAATGAGTGGAGAGACCTCAGCGCTCCTGAGCAGTAAGTAACAACAATCATGCCGAAGTAATTCCCCACGTTGACGACATGATTTCCTGCAGATCCCAAGTATATAAGTTGGTACAGGACCTTCATCGTATTGGAATAATGCATGGAGACCTCGAACCGTGGAATATCGGTCGTGTTCGTGGAGGTGGGTTCTGTCTCATCGATTTTTCGGAGAGTAGGAGACATAACTGCAAGGAGAGCAAGGTATGATATATTCGCACTTCACCCTCTTGGTTGCTTACATGTGAATAAGGTAAGCGAAGCAACCACTCAAGCTGCTCCAGCCAAAAATCAGAAGTGTACTGAACTGCAAACATTGCGAAACTACTTGTGGAAACCGTCCCTTGGCCCCCTTCAAGTTGATGGTGTAAATTTGGGGTGAAAGGGTTGACCTTGATTTGGTGTCTTTGAATGCCTTAGTCTCGGTGGTGGCGGCTTGTCAGAAACCGGCACTGTTGTTAGCAGGACTGATATTTCTTTGAGTGAGCCAACGTTTTACGGTGCTCTTCTCATTAGACAATCTATTCTTCTGAGAAATACCCTTGAACTGTTATTGTTACCTACGTGCCTCCTACTACTTCTCTTAGCAGGTCTAAATCTATTGGAGTATTTACCAATAAATCACATAGTGCACTTTCACATAGCCGGGGAACTTCGCACCAAAAAAACTGGCGCTAAAAACTGGCGCTGTAGCTCAGGTGAGCGTGAGTAAATTTCTGCACGCGTCGCGTAAACGCTCCTGTATACACTCAATCTCAGTGGAGAGATGCCGCCCTCGAAATCAACATCGGCCAAAGGTTCTGGAAAGACCTTTTTCTCTCCCGCTTCCAGAACCTTTTTCTCTGCCGCTCCAGCGGGAAAGAACGCCGCGTCGTCAAGCTCGGTGAGAGCTCATACATACCTTCAACATCTCACTCATATTGAGTTTTGTCAATGTACAGAATTTGAAACGCAAACATGTCGTAATAAGTGTGTACTTTCTATTATTCCCAACATTCAGCCTATATGAACGGCGTGTTGATTAGGTGACGACGAAGACGATGAGATACAAGAAGTGCCTAAACCTAGTAGCAGTGCACCAAAGCCGCCGGCAAAGAAGTCAAGGTGAGTTGCATAGTAGACAGCTGCACCAACGGCTTATTGACATACTACATAGCTGGATAGCAATCAAGGCCGCTAAATCCGCTCCCCCCCCTGCTCATGGGTCCAAGGTTGTCCCAGATGGAGAACCAAATTGCTTAGCCGGTCTTGCCTTCGTATTCACCGGGGAACTGAGTAGTTTTGCTCGTGATGAGGCTATAGACATAGCAAAGCGTTATGGCGGGTGAGATATATTGTCATTTTTCCAGCTTCTGCCTACTGAACAAGACGAAGACGCGTGACACTTCAGCCATCAAGTAAGACCAGCTTCGTCGTCTTGGGGGACAATGCTGGACCCGCCAAACTGGCCGCTATAAAGAAGCACGGTCTAAATATGCTCAATGAGGATCAATTTCTCAATCTGATAGCTACGAGAAAGGCTGGCCACGTCGACGAGAAAACAAAGAAAAAGCTGGCGAAAGAACAAGAGGCTATTCGGCAGGCTGCAAAGGAGATGGAGAAGAAGGAAAAGGAAGATGCAAAGAAGGAAGACAAACAGGATGGTCCAAGCGGTGCCAGGTGCTTTTCAATCCCTCTTGTCTTTCGGTCAGGTTTGCTAACGCGAAAGCAGCATAAAAGGAGGCAATCTATCCTCCCAACTCTGGACAACCAGATATGCCCCTCAATCTCTTAAAGACGTTTGTGGAAACAAATCTCAGGTCGAGAAACTCCAACAATGGCTACACGATTGGTGATTTTACCCTAGTTTTGTGCGTCCCTTGTGCCCCATTTAACTCTCCGAACAGGCCATCGAGCCTTAAATCTGGGTTCAAAAAACCTGGTAAGAACGGAGCGAACATGTTCCGCGCCGTGCTTATCACAGGCTCGCCTGGGGTTGGGAAGACAACAAGTGCACATCTGTGTGCCAAACTCGAGGGCTTTACACCTATCGAGTTGAATGCTAGCGACGTGAGGAGTAAACGGCTTGTTGAGGTCCGTGCTGGTATGCTCTCATTTTCAGTCTCCGTGACGGTAGTTATAGAGCGGCTTGAACATCAACAATACGTCATTAGATGGGTACTTGCACGGCGACAAGGCAAGTTTCTACTGACTCTGGCTTATTTTGCATCTTACAATTTTGTTAAAGGCCACCAACGCTCTAGGCGTGTCAATCACGGATAAGTCATGCATTATTATGGATGAAGTTGATGGAATGTCGGCTGGCGATCGCGGAGGTGTCGGTGCTTTGAATGCCCTAATCAAGAAGTCGATGGTAAGTGTTGTGTTTGCTAATATGGATGATCCTTCTCATCTTCGTGGCAGATCCCAATCATTTGCATAGCCAATGACCGTCAAGCACAGAAGCTAAAACCACTGATTCACACGACGTTCAGTATACCGTTCCAAAAGTCCGTCCTATGTTTCTAGCTCTGCTTTCCTTCTTGATCTCCCCATGGGACAGGCCTCCCGTCAATATGATTCGTTCTCGGATTTTGTCAATAGCATACAAGTAAGCCCTTGGAATCCAAAGACTAGCGTCATATATCCCATGCATTCGCCTAGGGAAAAGATGAAGATACCGGCCAACGTCATCGATCAGCTAATAACCAGCGCTCAATCGGACATTCGACAGGTGCTCAACATGCTCTCAACATGGAAATTGTCCAGCGATACTATGGACTTTGATGAGAGTAAATCTTTGTAATCCTCGTTTAATTGTTTACACCTACCGGTACTAATGAAGTTGCAGAGCAAAGATGAACGAGAAGTACACCGTCATGAGTCCTTTCGATATCACAACAAAGATACTTGGACCATATTTGTTCTCGCCGTCAGCTCGAGAATCACTGGGAGACAAGATGGATTTATATTTCCAAGACCATTCATTTGTACCTCTATTCATACAGGTACTGCTTCCGTTGTCCTGGACCCGCCTGTGCTCACACATCTCTAGGAAAACTACCTGCGTAGCCAGCCAGCCCGGATGCGAAACTTGGAAGGCCCGGAGAAGATTCTAAAACATCTGGAACTGATGGACAAAGCAGCCTCGTCGCTTTCGGATGGTGACTTGGTCGATTCACTGATACACGGGTATGCTCACGTCTTCTCTACTGATATTTGAATCTCACCGTTCGGAAGGCCGGAACAGCATTGGAGCTTGATGCCGCTCCATGCTATCCTTTCAACGATCAGGCCATCGTCAAGTATGTATGGCAACGGTGTTCATTACGGAGGGCCAAATTCTATGGCATTCCCTCAGTGAGCAGCTTTTGCCCATTCTTCAATGTCCCTTATCATGCGTTCATCTAGATGGCTTGGCCAAAATTCAAAACAGAACAAACTCATGCGCCAGTTGGGCGACATCCAGGCTAAAATGAGGCTTAAAGTATCAGGCGATAAGTCTGAAATACGACATTCGTATATTCCTGCGTTTCATCCACACCTTGTTCAACCGTTGGCAGAAAATGGTACCGTGAGTTGTCAACCGCGTTGTTGTGCTGACGACGTTACTAACTTGGTTCGATACTTGATAGACCGCTGCTGAGAAGGTGATACGACGCATGGATGAGTACTACTTATCGAAGGAGGACTGGGATACGATCGTCGAACTGGGTGTAGGCGATCATAAGGACGAAATAATTCTCAAGAAGATTCCGCCAGCGACGAAGACGGCTTTCACCAGAAAGTGAGTTTTGGTTACAGTCATCTGGACTAGTTGGTGTATTTAGAAATGAACGCAGGTACAACTCGAGCGAGCACCCGATTGCGTTCCACAAGGCGCATGATTTGGGGAAGGCTCCAAAGAAGATCGCTGGTGGCCCGACACCAGATCTGGAAGAGGCATATGAGGTCCGTTGCTCTTGTCGCCCATGCCGTGTTGATTTGACTGTGGTTATGTTCTTCCAGGTGGACGAAATCGCTGAAGAGTTGTCGGAAGAGGACGAGAAGAAAGAGAAGAACAAGGACGATCTCAGCGCTGATAAGCTCATCCAGGCGCCCAAGAAGAAGAAAGTGACGAACACGGCATCCGACAAGGCAAAGAATAAAATCAAACGATGATCATGATAACTTTTTCAGAACGTTGCTTGATTCGAATCATTGATAATCTATTTTGGGTAGCCAATACAATTATGAAAATCCCTCCGCACTCGATGATTGACTTTACGGGAACCATTGCGGCCCACGTCCTGACCACTCTTGTCATTCAGGTATTGTGTCGTGACAAGTGCATAATGACTTGCAGAAATATATGGCTTCAGCACAGTATGAGACTGATTCTCTTCACAAGTCATTGATACTGCCCGCCACACTTTCCACAGCTTTTTTAAGTTTCAGAGACTCTTTCACCACAAGGTCATTTTCATCTTCGATACCTTCCGCAATGAAAGTCGCCGTCTCAGCCACAAAGCCTGTTTGGGAGGAAGATTCAGAGCTGAGTGACTTTTTCTGAATAGCAAAACGTACCGCGCAGCTTCCCACCATGGATTCGCCACAGCACTTCAGCACATCCCAAAGCAAATACACGTACTCTGGCGTCCTCGGACCGCGTGTGCATGAGTATATCGAGGTTAGTGGACTTAAGTAGTGCATCATCTGTTGTGTTATCAACTAGGGCATCAAAACAGTCTTGGAGCATTTGTCGCTGCTCGATGAAACCCAAGTCGATGGATATCGGCAGTTGCATGATTAGCGGCTTTGAGATCTGACGGAGCTTGTCGTCTCGCCAATATGCTAAAGAAGCCGGATTATATTTCCCATAATTGCATGAAGATAGCGTTGGGTTTTACCTCCATCATCAAGCCTCAGACTCTTGGTTGTTACGTCCAGAATACAAGTCCAGTACTCCTTGTCTTGTGATGTGGTTTTGCTGAACGCTTCAAGGTCTACTATAAAAGGCTGCATCAAGAAAGACATGTAATGCGTCATCAAACCCTGTTCATCCTCTGTTAGCCAAGCACCATCAGCGCAAGTAATTATCCAACCTTGAAGAAGTCCAGGAGACTAGCGTAGAGGCGGCAGAATATAATCCTCTTTCTAATATCCGCTGAACGAATGTCAGCCCTTGGGTTAAGAGACAAATGATGGAACGAACCCGTGTCACTGGCATATCCCCAGTCATAAACCCGGCGATAGATGGGTTTGAATGTGGTCTCATTCAACTTCACAACAAATTGTTTGAAAGCCGAGATCACATTATTCTCAGTCTATGTGCGGTTGTCATCAGCCTGGCCACCTGAACTTAACATGTCCTTACTGAAGGGTTTGTTTCCGCCGCAGCGACCACTTCTAATGCTTCCAAGAACAGCTTGACGAGTGGGCGGAGTAGCTCCAGTACCAGAGGCTGCGCTGCGCTGCGCAATGCTCGCGTCATCACATCGAAATAAGCTCCTACGTTTACCTTCATGGGCTTTTAATGACAATCTGGGCGTTGATCATAACATGCCTTACTTTATCCGTAGCGTCCTGAAAAGTCGGCCACAACTGAAGAAGGGATAAGAGGAGGACCTTGGAGGGTACGCGCTTGGTGATAGCCCTGATCAGACCCAGCATAGCTAGGGAAGGAGCACTCTTCGTGAACGTTGAGATGACTTCTGTGACCTCTGTGGTTCCCCAAAATGTAGGGATCACAACGAGGAGGTTTTGTAAAAGAGTTCGCGCATCCTCTGCAGCTAATTTCTTCAAAATACGATAAAAACATGGTCTGATTGCATATGCTTACGTTCGGCTGTCATCCTACATACGCAAATAGAAACAGTGTCGCGTAGGTAGGGAATGAACCGTGGGCCCAGTTTTGTTCTGTGGAAGTAAATGAGACCTTTCAGGCACGGCTGAAGAGAGAAAGGAACTGACGGCAGAGGAACCAACGATGCTAGTGCAACGTGAGCGATTGGTGCCTCTTGTTTGATAATCGCCAATATTATTGGAACTGCATCGCTGATCGTTGCTTCTTCTCCCGGCTGCAAGGATGAACCTATGGAACGCAATGCTCGGAAGGCCGGTTCCATAACAGGAACGTCGGTTTGTGAGGTAATCAAGGTCCGAATCCAATCAATGACCTTCTTGACCATGTCAGTGACTGTTTGACGGACATTATCAGCTATCATAGGCAGACGTTCTCCAAGAAGGTCTAAGGCTCCTGATTGCACCTGAGAAAGTTCGTCAGGTTGGGATCTCGATGCTGGCATCATCGCTTTACATACATCACTGTCCTGGGACTCCAGCATTGCTACAACAGAAGCAACAAAGGTTGCAGCCGGCATGGCAGTTAGGGCGTGTCTAAGAGATGTGCGCGCTGCTTCTCGAATGTCGTCGGCATCGATGCTTCCAGTAGGGGCAGCTTTGAGAGATGCAAGGGTAATAAGCATCGAGGTAAATGCGCTTAGTTCTTCGCTCCTAGCGTGAGCCAAACATCCTGGGGTTGGGAGCGAAGAAGCACTAGAAATGCCCACAAAGTTGATCAATGCTTTTGCTCTCTTTTTGTCCTCATTCCTGTTCTTATTGAGATTAGAGGGTATACGTTGGTGATGGAAGTCTCACGTTGAGTCTCCCAATAGTGTAGACTGAATGGTGTTTGGGTCGATTACTCGGGCCACAAGTCTCTGACTCTCATAAAGTATCTCTGTGAGGGCCTGTTATAGAGTTGAGTAAAGGCTGGCAACAGGTTATCATCCACGCACGGTTATCTGTAACGAGGGCGAAAAGTGCTGCAGTAGTGCTATAGGTAGCGCAAGCGTCGCCTGTGCCTCTTCGCTAGTTTGACGCACGACGCGATTAGCCAACTTTGCAACAACTAGCATTATAACGGGAGCCAGAAAGTCCGCAGGTCCAAGGATATCTACAAGATGGAAAAAGAAACTGAGACCGCTCAATACCAACTTTGTAATTGATCGTTGGTACACTTACTGGTTGCGGCGATGTCGGGGGATATAGTTGGCCGCATCCGTGAAAATGCGAAGGAAATCTCGGGAAGCTATGTATAGGTCGAGCTTTTCTGCATGCGATTTTTTCAGCGAAGTAACCATAAACGGAACTATGCTTTCGATGGTCTGGAAGGAAGCATGTCAGCTAAGTAGCGTCTAGTTAAGGGATCACTTCACCTGTTGCACCACTTTGAAGCTGTACGCATCGTCTCTATGGAAGACATTCGAGCCCATGAAAGTGAAAACGGGCATGACATTGTGAAGGACAGATTCCGCTGCCAGAGGGGAAAGCTTAGAAATGAGCAAGAGGGCTTGATGGAATGTTTGCGGGTTATCCGAAACTGTATATTCAATTAGTTTCTGAATCTAGTCAGGGTCTGGGCACATTTACCTCGAATAAGTTCAACCAAAGTGTCCAACCTAATGGCACTCGGGGCAAGTTTGGGCGTTCCCTAAAAAGACGTGGTTTGGGAGGTTACATGATGGTTATATGGACATACAGTCATCTTTTCGGCGGCACTCTCAATTGCCGACATAAGCAATTGCTCGATATAACTGACATCTGCTTGTGCCGATGACACAACGCGTGCGATGCCATTGATCATATCCAATAATTGAGAGATCAGGTCAAGCGAACCAGGGAGAGCTTTGGTGCCCAAAATTTCGATTAACAAGGTTAGACGGCGCGTATTATCATCGTCCCTGGAAAGTGCTATGGATTCGGACGTAGCTGAGATTCAAAGATCACTTACTCGGCAATCTTTGGGCGCTTGCTACTCCTTTGACTAGGATCAATCGAAGGAGGTTGCAGGATACCAAGTAGATGAATGATAAGTGGAACATCGGCGAGGACATTTGTAAGCAAATTTTTGCTGGGCCCGTACTTGTGGAAGAATTAATGCGTGAACAAGAAAGGAGAGGCAAGTACTAACCATCTCAGGATCTCGCGCACCAATTTCCAGGATAAGCTCGGATAGGGTGACTTTCCTTTCTTGACTGAGGCAAGGGAAAAGTTCTTCCAAGCATGATGATAAGACTGCCCGTAATTGAGAAGATTCGCCTAATTGCCTCTCCGGTGAGCGGAGACCCGATATTATGCAGATCCCATACCTGAAGAGAAATACCGACGAATTGTGGCTTCGTACAAGCTCCATAGCGTGCTTTGGGGCTCGTTCAGGTCGCTTGCAACTGACGAGTCGAAAGTTGCGATACACAGGCTCACCAGCTCTTCCTGAGCGCCAGTGTATACTTGCTTGTCCACGGAAGTGACTGTGCCAATGATTGGCGAAAGAATACGCGCCTTGGCCCTGTCAGATATGCCTTCCAAGAGCTTGAGCAAGCCAATTTGCGCCGTTGGCAGCGATAGTGACCTAACATGCGACAACAAATAGCAGAGAACTCGGTTTCTGTACCTGTGCACAAGGTCCTCAGCCTAGCCAACGAAACAGTACCGCACAACGCACTCGTTTTCCTTCTTTTTACCCGATTTGTTTTTCTTGAGATGTCGTCCATGGAACAAGTGCACAAATGTATGGTCATGTAGCAAATGATCACCTTCTTCGCTTAAACCAGCCAGATACTTTTTGAGATCCGCTTGCTCTAGGTATTGCAGTTGCCCTGCAGATATGTCAGCTCCTTCAATGGCTTCATTTCGTTCATTACTTGCCTTCATTCGCGCCATACACAGCATCAAATTTATAGACTGTCTTGAAGGGATTCTCTGTTATTGCTTGCAGCAGCGATAGACACGTTAGAGCTCCCCGACGCAGAAGAACGCTCGGACTCGAGAGAGCAACCAGGAGCAGTGGTAGAACTGTCTGGTAATCCATGCCGACGTTAGCCTCGACGCACGATTGAAGATATGCCGAAGCGTGCTGCAGAGCCACTGCGCGTAACTGGTCCCGGTCTTTTGCTGCTTTATCTACACCAGACCAGATACCGGCAAGAAAAGCTAAAGAATCGTGCCCCAAGCGCTCGAAAAGGACATGGAGAAGGGTCATAATCAACGGCGGAGGTAAAGATGTTGTGTTGATTATAAAGTAGACTTTTCGCATTAGCTCTACGTAGTGTCGGCCTCGGAGGTCCATGGGTGTCTATGGCAACCTCAGCCTATAACCATGCTTGCCAGGGATGAATGGGAACTTACATAATCCAAGTCGGCCGTCCAATCCAGGGCGATACTTGGTGGAGTGATAGAAGGAATAGCGGCAACAATGGCAAGTTGTAACCAGGGTAAAGTACTTTTGCTGCTGGGCTTAATGACAGTATGCCTGGCTAATTCCACGCCATCCAATGACTTGGGATACACCGTAAGCATAGATTAGATGAGAAGGAGGCTTATACATACTTCCAAAGCCTTGTCAGAGTCTAACGCCACGCTGGCAAGATTCGCACATACGTCACGACCTAGCACCTCCAGGACCTTAAGCGCTGCATCGACCTGATGCTCGCCAGACAGCTGCTGGATCAGAGCATGAATAATAAGGTAAGCAAACGCTTGTGCATGAGGATCGTCGACCTGTAGCTTGGTCACGAATGTCTCGAAATGTACAGCATAGTCGTTAGACATAAGGATGCTCCCTACAAGTGAAAATATTAGGCGGGGAAGGAGAGAAGAGTGCCGATACGTACGAGCCATTTGCGATGCGACATTTGAGTTGATTTCGCTCATTGTTTGAATGCTGTCATCACTCTTACCCTTCGCACCATGCACAATCGCTGCACAGCCATGTAACAACTCGTACGTGCTCGACTCTGCATCTGGCATGCCCTCCTCGATGATATCCCACACCATTTCCGCAGTACGCTGTCTCGCCTTTGAGAACAACAAGAAAGGGAAAAAGATATTGTGGAAAACGCTAGCGATGACATGGTTGTCGGCCTTGGTGTTGAAGTGTTTGGCAAGAAAAGAAAGATGAAGTTTCAAGATATTGCGTTTGGGTTTCGACGCGAAAGACCGAAAAGACAAAACAAGAGCGTCAATGTATGCGTTGGCATTTTTGAGGAGTAAAGGCGTAATAACATCGGGCTTCTCGTACAAAGCCTCCAGAACTTCCGTTTCCGTGTCTTGCACACGAACAATCAAAGCAGAATGGATTGATTCCTCGAGAGATGTAAGGACAAAAGAAGGCAGCCAAGTTAGAGCACTACAAACCTGTTCAGACTGGGCCAACGACTCCGAAACTGACAATTTTTCTATCATTTCTTTCACCGCGATAGCCCTCACGTTCGATTCTGCAACGGTCGATGCAACTACTGCATCTTGTGTTCGGTTATTGATATCTTTAGATGGCGCTTGAGCCTCCTGTGAGAGATAGAATATGTCATCAGCTAGATCACCATTCATAGCACAATCCTCACAAGTGACAATGACACCAACGCTTGTTGTATGGCAGGCTTGATGGCTTCATCGCTATCAATCAACTCGTCTGAAGAACGCTGTAGTATGGCTGGATGTCTTTGGTAAATCGAGTAAAGAAGGTCTCTTAAATTCTCGGGCGGCGTGTCGGAAGAGACAACACGCTGTAGAACCAATTTTGAGATATGCTTGAGCACGGCCTTCGGTGTACCATTATAAGTCAACAACGAAGAGAGAAGCTTTTGGACCGCGTCGTCGTTCAAACTACAATGGGGTAGTTCGCGGCATGTTAAACATGAACACACTAAACTCACCTTTCAGCGAGACCTGTGAATAAGGGAACCATTAATTTTGCGAATCCGACCAACGGCGCTGCACCCCGCGCTGCCTTGATGATAAAACTATGGAAGAGGCTAGAAGGCCCGACCTCGTAACAAGTGAAGTGACTTACGGGATCTCCAAAATTCGCTTGCTCGCTTTTCTCGAGAAGCGCTCTTGCTCTTCCTGCGGGGAGAGGATCGCTATTGCAGCGGTGAGGAATTGTCGTGCCGAGACATGCTCAGCTGCGTCGGTCATTGCATTGATGATAACCTTGATGGCAGCAGAAGAAATCCGGACTTTCTGGGAGAAACGAGCTAGTAGGAGATAGGATCCAAGCTGAACATTAATTAACCCGGAAAACACAATAGAATCGTGAGAGACATACTATACTCTCCTGTGCAAACTCGTGATCCACCGTTTGAAGGGGTTGCAAGATTGCAGGCAGCAGATAAGCAACAGTTCCTTCATCAAGGGATTTGCTTCTGTTTATAAAATCGTCGAGGCAAGCAGCGTTGAAGGCCACCAAGGTTCGGTGAACATGATTATGTTTTAGGCTCGAAGGGAGTAGTGAGGATATGAAGCGTGCAGCGTCCGTGTTTTTTATCATTTCAGTGACAAGCGGCATTCTTGGCACAGACTGTGTAGCAGCTTTGAACGGTAGGAAGAAACTCCATGTCGAGTTTGGTCTAAACCGTTCCCTCAACGATTACGATAGCTCATTACATGTGAAACTCACTTGATATGGAGTATAGTGAGCATCTTTGCAAAGTGCGGGGTCTCATGGTACGGAAGAAACAGTGCAAGGACATCTTCGACGTTAAATTCGTGGATCCTAATAGCAGGGATGATCAACATTAAAAACTAATTCGTGGAATCACAAACGAACCTGAACCGTCTCACCAACCACTCCAACACCTTATTCGTCGGAGGCTCCAGCAAAAACTGTCCCAACAATGGCAAAAAATCTCCGATAATTTTATTCAGTTTTGCATTGGCCTCGGTCGACAGAAGAGTTCTGTCCGTTGATCTCGCCCTGTCGGAGAAAAGATCGTCTTCAAATGCCCTTAGGGAGGGGTCCAACGTTGACAGCTGGATGAGACCGTTTACACCTAGAGCATGCAGGGTGTCCAAGTCATGACTGTCGGCTTCCCTGCCGGTAAAGAGGTAAGACTCTCGTGGCTTGCGACGCGACCGGTCCACAAGAAGGGCGCTGTTAAGAGACGCATTTTGTAATAATTGAGCTGCGAGACTGGACATCTCGACTGAAATATCACATCTATATTGGCAGCGATGTATTTTACTTGTTTGTCATTAGCCTTTGGTCATAACATTCACTTAGCACTCTTGGACAAAGTTCAACTTATATCATGTATAGTACTACATAGTACGAACAACGTTTTTATTTGCAAGACGATAGTCACCACTCTGGAGACTTGATTTATCCCCGCTTCGTCTCAGTGAGAAATACATCCTCCTGGAGCCGATCCAAGCCGTGATTCGCTTTAGTATGTAAAAGGCTGATTACACCTTTCTTTGATCATCTTCCACGTAGGACGGATCTCCAACGTGGAATTCCACTCGGACAATCAGTTACCCCCCTTGCTTAGCTCATCGCGTTGAAACGGAAACTCCTCATCACACCCTCAGCGCTCAGCACCCATGGAGTTACCAACCACACTCGCGACACCCACGAAACTATCACTGGTAGGGAGACAAAATCAGACATTTACAGAAGATGAGCTTGGCATCATCCAACGAAACCGGCTGGCTGCAGAGGAGAGTCTTCAGCGTGTTCGTACCGAGATAAAGGATCAGACAGAATTCCAAAAACAGCTTTTTGATCAGATAGAGGGACTAGAATGTCAACTCTTTGAACTCAAAAACCAGGAAGATGACCTTGTTGACAAAATTAAACGGTACACCACAGCTTTCTCTCCGCATAACAAGCTACCACCCGAGGTTTTACGCCACATATTCAAGTTTTGTGTCGATGAAGACGAGTTGGAAAACATTCCTGTTACATGCGAGGGGGGCGCATATGCAATTTCGCACGTTTGCTCCGCTTGGAGGCATATCGCGCTCGATACACCAGAGTTGTGGACGAGCATATCCTTGCATCTCACGGAAGAAAACGAGAAACAAATTCGGGTTGCGCGGCAGTGGCTCTCGCGTGCTCGGACACTCCCCAGGAATATATCCATCGAACAGCATTCCTTGGAGTGTGATGGGTGGGGCAATAACATTATCCTCAACTTGGTCGCTCACTATCCCCTGCGAACATTGCACTTGACTTTGCCCCACAAGCAGCTCAAGCAGCTTAAAGGAATCCTTGATCCATCGCTTTCGACTTTAGAGGTCCTCCGACTGAAATGTTTCTCTGGAAATGAACTGTTACCCCTACCTTTTCGCCCCGACGACACACTCTCGAAGATGGAGGAATTAGCTCTGGTGGGGAACTGGGACTTACACAATCTTACTGCCGTCGACTCATGGTGCGGGATCGTTCACCTAGATATCAAGTCAATGATTTCTGTCCCACTATGCTTCATGATTCTACAACAATGTTCTCAGATTGAAACATGCAGCCTGTGTGTCCAGAGCACCGACACTGTGTCCACAGTTCCGGATATCATGCTCCCTCAAATCTGCCGTTTGTGGATCTACACAGGAGGGGTAACTACCAAGATGCTGGTTGACGCAGTAACTGCACCGAAGTTGGAAAGCCTTTGTTTTCTACGACATCGGTTCCACGCATCCAGTGACGTTGACACCGCAGCACTTTGCCAGATGATTAAGCGAGGTCAAGGCCTGAAGCATTTAACGGGACTCACTTTCGGGGTAACGTCTGAGCCTCTGAACCCTTTAACCCTGTTAGAAGAGTTGCCTCATCTGGAAACGATGCAGATCGTTAATGGCATACTCGATGAAGACGCAATGAACCGCATATCGTCGGGGAAGGTGGGGTCTAAGCTGAAGAGAATGACATTCAAATCAAGACACGATGCCGATGAAATTCTGCGCATGGTGGAAGCGCGGCAGCAGAATGCGAGCCTGGACAGTTACGAACCACTAGCCAGAGTATCACCATTTTCGGAAATCACGTTCGACTGCGTATCCGTATCCTCCTCTGTAAAAGAAGAGTTGCTTTCCCGCAAGATGGCGCTGGAACGAGAACCCTATGGCAGCATCACAATTAACCTTACATTCAATTCGCAATGATCATATATCCGCATCGTTTTGCAAAATCATGTTTTATACCATTGTTCTGGGTTGTACCACTTCTGTACGAAACGTCCGCGTCATCTTACGACTCTTGTCATCTGACAAGTGGTTAGATTAGTTCATTGTACTTCGTTTCGACCGAATCCGTGCTTGAACAATGAACGGAGCTCGTGAAGCTTTTTAGCCCCTAAAAGCTAACAAATCTCATCTTTCTATCAGAAGGGAGGGGCGGAATGCGAGGTTCTGTTCCCGTGCGAAGGGAGAGACTATATTCATTCAGCGCATAGACTTGACATTGACAATGACGGCCGGGATGATGACTGAAGTTCATCCAGATCTCTACTGTATTATAAGAGCCCACAGGTTACGGGATCTAGCGCTGACATTTCTACTATATGCTATCACCACAAGTGCATGGCAGAAAAAAAGGCATTGTGGAATCGTTCAAGTACGATCAGACCAACTAGGGATCAAATCCAACTCGTCGACATCAACGCCCGCAAAATCTCTATTCTTCACTCGACGAGTTTCTAGTTCCCTCTTTGTCAACCACAGATGAAGCAGTTGCAAACAATCTTTAGCCTGCCAAATAAAAGAAGCAATTAAACAAAGAAAAGGAACGTTCGAAAAAGAAAAACGCACTACAACGAACAGTCCCAACCCGATGGAATTCCTCCACCAAACAGGGTCAGACTCTGCCCATGTTCTCGTTCCTCCCCAAGCGGATTGCAACGTCAACTTGAGCGCCAACTTGACCTGGTCCCATGGAGTGAGACCTTCCCAACTTGAATAAGACCATTGTCCAAGCGGGGGCGGCGGGAGTGAGGGGAAGAGTAACATACCGCCTGGCACACCACCAGCATTACCTCCCATCATACTACTCCAACTACCAATATTCCACCAACCACCGCCGGTACCACCACCTGAAGCCATCGGGGTGTGCTTGATAGCCAGAAAATCGCGCAATAGTCCCGAATGCCAGGAGAGTCTGAGAAGAATGCTGCCCATCCAACTCGAGATGGCAGGTATGAGCAAGGCACCACCGATTTGTCGGCCAAGGGAAGTGGTGTTAACTTCGATTTGTTGTTCAGCGGCTTCGATTACGGCTGCTGCAACGGCCGGATTTCCTTCTTCTGGGCCGTTGGCGTTATTGGCATTGGGATCAGCTACTACTGGGCCATTAAGTTCTTGCGCTTGTTGAGCATTTCCGTTGGGAGCGTTGTCGTTGTTGTCGCCTTCCTGTTGGATGACTTCTCCTACATTTGCTCTGATTCTCACCATGAGCGGAAATATGTTCCACTGCCACACGACTTGTCGGACGCCCTCTCCTTGTTGATTTTGGTGTCCTTGCCCTGCATGTTGTTGCTGTTGCTGTTGCTCTCGTTCTTCATGGCCACCATTTCCATTTCGCCTCACATTAGCAACGTTCCTCCTCATCCTCATCGCCGACGATGGAAGTAACGACGCTGCTTTTGCACCCAGGACCCAGAGTGCCAACTTTGCGTATAGAATCCTATACAAGTTGCGCGCTAGTGGTATAAAGAACAACCCAACTGCGAACGGGGAAGGCGGCCAAGCAATGGCCGGCGCTGGGAGCGCGGACATGGCGAGTCGGCGAGCGTTGGAAGGGTTTGTCCAGTATTCCTGCAAAAGCTGTTGACGGACTTTTACAGGAGGTGAAGGAGGCCAGAGGAGCAGGATGGGAATGATAGCTGGGATAGATGATGTGTTCTGCAAGCGTGAGAGGACGAGTGATATGGACATTAATGGAAGATTGAAGTAGGCTGCGTATGGCCAGTTGGCTGGGTCGGCTGTTAGGAGAAGGTCGAACATCCTGGTAGTACAACGTGTCAAACAAGTCCGAGTAGACGATGACGATACGTACTCTTTTCCAATAAACTTTTTCAGTGCCCATGCTCCGTACCCAGTCATAATGATGTAGACGCCTAAATGACGCCCGAGTGCATGAGCGCTTCCACGATAGCGCGCAAGCTACTTGAAACTCACCCGAACTAACCACCCCAACGAACGTGGCGACTCCGAATAGCGTGAACAACCTTCCCAGCTGCTGGAGGGCCTTGTTCCCGGTCGCCAGAAACTTGAGAAGAACAGGGTGTTTGCTCTCCAGCTCATACTGAGCGCCGCATTGTGGGCATTTAAGCGAGTTGACTGCTGCGCGGGCGGAAGTGCCTTGGGAGGTTTGGATCCATTTCAGGAGACATGCTTCATGTGCGACAAGTGTGCATTTGCATGGGTGAGTCCATGGTGTTGGAGGATCGGACCTATCTGGTGAACAGGGATTAAAAAAGTGATGTTGAATGGGCTGTATCGGACGCACCATCATAGAGTTCTTCTTCTCGGCAGATATAACAAAGCTTAACCTGTATGTATGGGTGAGAATGGATGTCAGTGGATAAGGGAGTGGATAGAATGTACCCTCAAGTCCTCGACGGTGGGCACTCTAGAAGTCATGGACAGAGCATGAAAAGCACGAGAGAGCAACAGAGGTAAATAAAGAAGGTAAAGACGACTACAAAAATTCGTATAACAATTGTTTTTAATGATCATAGGGAGGAGTTTGCGCCCGGTCTCTCTCTCGTTCTCTCTCATCCTTTTTCCCGTCTTCAGCAGGCGGCGTCCTTGCCTTGTCCCTATCATCACGTCTACGCTCGGGACTGGGGCTCCGCCTCCTGTCGGGGCTCCTGCTCCTCCTACGCCTTTCGCGCTCACGATCTCGGTCCCCCCGGTCCCGTTCGCGCTCACGGTCACGGTCCCGATCCCTATCATCACGATCATCCCTTTCTGGGCGGCGACGTGGGCTACGAGAGCGATCACGGCTGCGGTGAGGAGGGGAGCGTCGGTCATAGCGCCAGACTGACGACGGAGGGTTCTTGGCCCACTGTAATGGGCATTTACCATCAACGTATGCGCATAAAAATACTGTTATACGCACCTGAATACTCAACCGAGAGCCCTCAAAGTACCTTCCGTGCCTACAAGAAAAGTACTAAGCAAACAGCCGTTGAAATAGATAGAGTAGCTTACATATCATAGTAGGCATCTTCAGCATCACGGCTGCTACGAAATTCCACAAATGCATAACTACGAGGGATTTTCGAGGATTCGTTGAGCGATCGTGTCTTTTTCTCGAAGAATCGAAAGGGGATTGCGGCAAGCCAAGGCAAGTTTTACTATCGACGACGAGTATGATCGCGAGCGGAACGAAAACAGAAAGGCGAAGCGGCTCGCGTGTTGCGCGTGGCTTCCCGTATCACGTATATGCGGTATTAGGCGTTCGACTCTCTTTCTTTCCTCTCTCTCTCTCTCTCGCGAATTCGAGGCTTCCGACTGAGGAACATGCGTAATGGATTGGGCACTTACGGGTTTGAACTTGCATGAGGGTTACGGGGTGCAGGCACGTCGCAACGAACTAAAGGACCGAACCTTTCAAAGTATTAGGTTCCGTGGTGCAGCTATGAGCATTGATACCTGACTTGCCTTTCAAACTCGAATGCGAGATCGCGAGCCCTCGTCGCAGGGTGAAACCCGCTGACAAAGAGGATGCGAGGCATGGTAGTTGGGGAACAAAGCCTTGCTTGCCAAACCAAACGCTAAAAAACCTCCTTTGGTGTTATTTGGCTTCATTTATATTGTGGCGATACCCTCGTCGTGCAGTGCATGCTCACTGTCCTTCGTCCTTTCCATGCTTCAGCTGCTTTAACCAGGACTCGGGCTTCCAATCTTCTCAACATCCTTAGCAAAGAAACTCATGCACCGCTGTGGGCGCTGATTCACGCAGCACAGTCGACTCATCTTCCTCTGTTGCACCTCACCAGTCTCCTTCAAAAGCAAGGCTTGTCTTTGGAAGAATTTACGAAATGGAAATCAAAAACGACCCAGAGTCTTCAGACTGACACAGGTCCCATTCCTTCTTGGGTCGTGTTCCATGTCGTCATTTACAAAGTCCGTTCGTCCGCACATGCGAATGGATTCATGATGGACTTTGTCTTTACCCATCTCGACTCTCTACCTCTCAATCTTCAAGGACCTCTTCTCATCTTTTCCGCTTTTCATCTATCCAAATTCAACCTCTTACAACCCTTGACGAGAGTCATAGACACCTTTCTCACCACCGAACTCGCACAAGACTCGGACGCTCTCCAGTTCAACCTTCTGCTACAAGCCCTTTCCGTCAACTCGATCCGTTCACCCGAATCTGCCAACATCGCAGTGCGGGTTCTCAAAGCGATGGAAGCCCGCCAGCTCAAGCTTCGCTCAGAAACCTATCACTCATTGTTGCGTGATCGATTCGTGACGGTGGAGTTGACAAAGTATCTTCGTTCGAGGATGGTACACGAAGGATTCGTACCGGACGTCTCACATCTAGAGGCGTATCTTCGTGTCTTTGCCAAGGGTGGTGCGGTACATGAAGCGCAGAAATACGTCGATGAGATCCGGAAACATGACCTCCGCCGGTCGTCCTCACGTTCATCTTATTCTTCTTCCCATGCATCCACCGTCGCTCTCTCTGGTTTCAAAGACCGCGCATCCGCTTTTGATTTTCTTCAAGGACTCGTCGCACAGCCCAACGCTAACTCCAATACATCCATCACTGTTCTTCCCCTTCCTCGCGCTCCATATCTCTTGCCTTTGTACAAAAAGAAGCTAGACACTCACGACTACACCGCTTCGCTGGCCATCGCCTCTCGCGATCCTCAAATACGAACTGGTCACCTTGTCAAGATGTTTAGACGGATGAGTCAAATCCGAGGAAGCCTCATACGCCCTACCATTGTTTCGTATACCGTCGCTATCCGCGGTCTGTTATACCGCAACGCCATACCTCTCGCAGAGAGAATTTGGCGCCAGCTCGTCAAGGCTGGATATCCCCTTGATAGACCGGCACTGTCCGTAGGGTTAGAAACTCTGACTCGTGCCGGGAAACCTCACGAGGCATTCGAGTTGTTGGAAAAATACGCATGTGATGACACCGGAGATCAAAATACGACAATGACGAGATTCTTTTCTACGCCCCAACTCTGTGTAGACATACACGCTCTTAATACGTTCATGGAATCATTGAACAAGATCAACCGGCCTGATATCATATTCAAACTATGGGACTACATGGACTGCTTATATGGTCTTTCTCCCACTTCTCAAACTCTCTCCATCCTTCTTCAGGCTGCAACACTGGCTTCCCAGTTGGACAAATCGTCGTTCCATGGGGCGGTAGCTCATCTTTGGCTTCGGAATCCTTTTAGGCGGAGAAACCAACAGAGTTTGAAGAAGCCAGAAACGCGAGAGGAGATGGTAGACGCGATAGTCTCCAATCTCCGAGAACGAGGAAAGAGGGGAGAATTCAGGTCGAAGGCTTACGAGTCGGGAATCTGGAACGATGAATTGCCCTTGGAAGGCGCGAGGGGGGTGTTTTTGAACGTCATATTCGGAGCAGGGAATGCTACGCATCATGAGCAGTTGGCGGGTATTAAACCTCCAGCATACGCATTACGCATATCGTTGGATAACGACTCTCCGCCTCAGCATACGCACATCGACAGCCTCCTGTCTTATACAACGAGCAGCAGCAGAAGCTACCCAACGATCATACCCACGAACAACAACTTTTTACAATACCTATTACTCTTAGGACTCAACGAACGTGCGGCGGAGATTCCGATTACACTAGCGTGTATGAAGGCCTTGGGCATAAAGCCAGACAGGGCGACGTTGGCTGTTGGGCTGGTGTTCTTCGCGGAAGTGGGAATGCAGCCGCCTTTGGTTAAGGCGATTGACGAGTGGAGAGGAAGAGGAGAGGGGAACAAGGATGAGTATTCTCGGATGGTGGAGTGGATGAAGGAATGGGTTGGAGAAGAAAGGATGCCGAGGGTGGAGAATTTGAGAAAGTGGCAGTTTTGGGTTAAGAATGCGAGGGAGAAATAACAGGTTTTCAAGTATACCATTATACAGATGCATGCAAGCAGCCCCATGTCGAGTAAATACACGACAATAAGCTGGAATTCCTATTGGCATTTTCGGGCCATCGTACGCATCGTGGAATATGTCGAGTCCTTACGCCTAAAAAATGGGCTATGATCAACATCAGAACGAACACTGTGAATGAACATACCATTGGACTCGCTACAGGTCTGAAGAGTCGTTTGTGTCAACAACCGCGTCACCAGTAATATCGACTTTTGTCCATTGGCAGCTGAGCAAAGCGAGAAGAACACCGCGGGATGACCAGGAAAACTTGTAGCCGAGAGCATTGTCAGAGGAATTCCGGTGCAGGACGACCTCCGAGGCTCCGTAGTAAGAGAGGAACTGCTTGACACGTCATTTGTACATCAACAATTGATCTTCTCCTAGTCCAATAAAAAACTCACCTTCGCACCATTAGCACACCCCGAGAGCATACAAGCGATCAATGTCGGGATCGAGACCAATTTTGTTCGTAACCACGATACCAGCCTCAACAGCTGCAGCGTACATGTAACTCAAGCATAACGGAGAGACATAGCTCGTAGTGACGACGTCGACGTGAATCTTGCCCTTTACCGCGGCTTTTATCACTGCTGCGTGGCAGGTATAGGGGATCATAGAGATAACAAGGCCATGTTCTGCGACTGCAGCTTCGAGTGCGGTGTTGTTCACGTCGAGTGAGATCGCACAGGTGCTAGGCAGATTCACCCAGAGAGCTTCGACACTTGTAAGGGTGCGGTGAGCTGCCGCAAACTATAAAGCCTGCTTAAGCAAATTTGAAGAGGGTATAAAATTACTACGTACCGATAGTAAGCCCATTCGCGAACCAGCATACGGACGCGCCACAAACCCACTTGAAGCCACTTCGGTTATGGGAGTTTGACCGAATGGAGACATTGTAGGGGTAGTTGTGGCTCCAAAAATCGTTTGACTCTGGATGTAGACTGACCGAACGCTGATTTCGTACCCCTGAAAGCACACGTTGTCGATGATGACGAGGCAAAGGGTGACGGTAAGTTGAAGAAGAAATCGATGATGCAGCGTCGTATAGGTGCGCGTGAGAGCTTTGTTTCAAGGCCACTTCAAATGCTTGTTGGAGGTTTGTACGTGCGTTCTTCTACAGTGGCATTTAGCAGTGTTCCAGAACAGTGGTGTAAGAAGGAGAGAGATGCTCACGTTGTACACGGCTTCAACGTCTTCTCAAAATCAAAATGCTCTCCAACAACGCCCAGGGTGACTTGCGAACCTTCAGAAGCTTCATTTCCTTCAACGTTGCATCAATAACGAAATTACGAAAAGGGACGATGATACCTACCCGATCAGTGACGAGCTTTTCGAGACCCTGGATGAAAGCTTTCGACGCAATCGCTCGATTCATCTCGCCACTGCGGTCCGCAGTTCTTGGATAGCGATCTGCTAATGAGAGAGCGTAGAGCTGGACATTTGAATTACGGTGTGCTAAGAGCTTAAGTATGAGTCATGACAGCAATAACATTGCGTGCTCTAAGCAGTAGCCATCCAATTGTGAGGACCTGCTAGAGTTTTGGAATAGAGACTCACCCATCCTTATCGACGACTTCATTGCACAAATCGAGAACGAGTTCCCAGTTCTTGCTTGGCAGATTCTCATCTGTCGTCTTGCCTGCGGCGTAATCAGCGCCCCCTGCTGTTTGCGGTGCATACCGACAATGTCATCGTATGGATTGGTCGTGTTCGGGAGTCACTGGATGACTTCCCGTAAGGATCTGAGGCGTCTGAGGCCCTCAGACCCGATCAAATCTCGTGATGGCCGAGATGCCGAGCGATATTTCAAATTCAACACCAGACTGCCTCAGACTTCACAATCTGAGGAGGCCTCCCGAGTCCCGACCCCTCCCCAGCTGCCTCAGACGCTTTTTTGATGGATTTTTTTGATCCCATCTGAATTTGGCTCCATTTAGATTTTTTTCTTTCGTAGAGGCGGCATCTCTTCGATATTATTCAATCCCTGTGCAGTGTGTACACGTACAAGTATTACAACTACAAGATACAACTCCGCAGCGCGGATATGTGATATAAGTACTTCCAAAAATATCTAGTCCTTAGTATCCAAAGCCACTGGGGTGTAGATGGTAGCCCAAGACTCTGAGGCATCTAAGGAATCTGGGGACACTGAGGAGGCTATGGTTACGGGAGTGTTGTCCGGCGATACGGTCGTTGGCATGTCGGAGTCTGAGGACCTCAGACGCCTCAGATTCCTACGGG